>JAOUZG010014841.1:1795447-1831777 GCA_026289955.1 Argiope argentata | reverse complement strand
ATATATATATATATGAAGACATATTTTAAAAATACTTCAAAAATAACATAATACAAAATCCAAATGCATTCGAATGCTGCTGTTAAAAATCATAATGGAACAATGAAAACATGCTCTACTGTAAAAAGCTTTGAATGTGTTGCGTCAGTATATTTAGTATATAAACAGACGTGAGAAATTTCAATGGTACGGGAGTTCAGAGAATCCTTACAATCATTACACTGTCTTAAAAATTCGTATTAAAAAAACGTGTTTATTATAAAAGAGGTAACAAAACTCTCTTTTAAACTTTCGCTCTTCATAAAAAAATCTCTTTTTCAGTACTTTTGAGTTTCAATTTCGTTATTCGCCTTTCAAATAAGTTTTCGCTTTTACACAACCGTTTTGCTGCGCAATTATCAATAAATGCTCGCGTACTTCTTCTTTGGTTGATATTGCTATTTATCAAAATTATGATTTTCCGGTGTGCGAACCATGTTCGAAAAATTCATATTCAAGATTTTGACGAACCTCCGTATTTCGGACCTCTTTGGGCTGAGACAGTGCCTTTCTGGGTTTGACTCATTTCTCCTGATGTGAACACGTTAGTTCAAAAGCATTTTAAAGTTGAGGAATGTCATTTGGTATGTGGGCTGAAGATCAGATTGGATTCTCAGTCTACGGCTATCGAGGCCATATCAAACCCTCTACCGACTCATGAGACCCCTTTTTCCCTTCAAAATTTTAAAATACATTTTTTTAAAATCTATTTTAATTTATTATTGTTTAATTATTTTAAGTAGAAAATTTTGACAAGTAGCAATTGTAAAAGGTTTTATCGGGAATCGCTTTCTAAGAAGTAAATTTTTAATTTTCGACTAATAAAACATACACTCGACTAAAAAGAAAAAGAAAAAAAACTTTTCTTAACTCAATATAAATAATATTATAAAAAGATAACATATTTTTGGAAATTAAAATGAACCAATTTTTTCAAATTTAAAATAGTGTGCATATTTTAATTAGAAATATTTCTAAATATTTCCAGAATTAATTAAAACAGTACTAGATTTTAAGTTATGCGTTTATAGTATGATTTTAAGTTAAAACCTAGATAAATGAGTAACTGTCAAAATATTTCGAGAACCCGGGCCAATCCTTAATTCTCCTGTTTTATAATTAAGTTTTGATGTGTATTTAAATTGAACTCTATAACTTCAAAATGCAAAAAAAACTAGATAGATGAAATTTTATATTTATTCAGATCAGTATCTATTTTGAGCAAAATGCGGCAGAGAATCGACCGTCTGTCACTTCACGCAAGCACCAATGACTCGAATATGCAAAGACATAAATAACTGAAATACAGTATGTGCTCTCATAATTGCATTCGTCATTCCGTGTCCAATTACGATGCGAGTCAAGGGAAAAGTCGTCGACGAATCGAGTGAAAATGCTGAATTTCCTCCGACTTCGCAGTCCAACTCGGGGCATTCGTGTTTACCGCTATGATATGCGGAAGGAGAGAGACCTTTATTGGGCAAAATGCGAAGACGTAAAATTGGAATTTTTCTTTATATTTTCATTAAAAATGTCAAACCTTTGAATTAAATTTTCTTCTTTTATAAATCTCTACAATCCTCCGAGACGCTGTTAGCTTTGTGTTTCATTTAAGTTTGCAAATTAAATGACTTTTTGTGATGGTACTGTTGAATTTTTTCTCTCTTTATGTTAGCACCACTGACCAGAAAGTTTTGTTGGAATTAAATGCTCTCAACGTGTTTGCATTCTTGCGCAAGAAAGCTGTTCTTAAAATTGATTTGCATGCTTTTAACTTCCCATGGTCTATTTTTTAAAATTATTTCTCTCTGTGGGCTCGGTAAGTCAGAGGAATGAACAAAAAGACCAGGTAATCATGCTTGGATGTCTTTTAGTGTAATTAGGACGATCAACGCAAGAGAACAAAATGGATGTCAGGTTTTCTTCGTTATTTTATGAAACCTAACTCACAAAAAAAATTTACTACATATTGATTAAGAAGACAAGAAAACCTTCGACTTGGTACGTGAATATGTTTTCGACGACTTATATACTTGTTTCATAAGAAATCATCGTGATTCAGAGACTGCAAAATTGGCTGCGTAGAACGCATAAAACACTAAAATTGTTCGGTCCTTTTATCCGAAAAATGTCTACTGAATAAAAACAATTTTTAAATTACTACTGAGAAATTTCATTAATTATGATTTTCATTATTAAGACTCTCAAAAGAAGAAATCGTTTTCAATCTTGAATTCTTAATTCATTTTTATTAACATTGTAGAAGGATAGGTTTTTTAAGGATAAGGGGTGTCATATTTATTACTATCTGGAGCCTGGCGAATAGGATCTATTAAATAAATAAACTATTAAATAATAAACTGATGACTGAATTTTAAAATTATGAAAATATTTCATTGTCATCGAGAATAGATAGTTACGCACAATTTCATAATTTCGACGCTTGAAGCTTTTAGAATTGTACGTGTTGCGTGTCTCTTGAAATTCGATGTGAAAAACACTTTATTGAGGAAACCATTGAGAGAACCATTAACCATTGACCATGAATGATTGAACTTGAAATATTCGCAACCGTCCATTCCGATGAATCCGCCGGCGCCAAGAGCTGTGCAGGGGGGTACGTAAGGTGTAGGGAGGGGCTACTTTCTCTTTTTTGAATTAGATCAAAATAATTTATTTTTCATACAGAAATGATTATAAAAATTTCCATTACTTTTTATTTTCGGCTTTCTTTTTGATGGCTAAATACTCAGATTTATTTTATTATACTGTTTTTTTAATTCAAGATTTTAGAAAATTCGTTAATTTTTTTTAATAACGTTATTATTTTTCAAAAAAAAATAACGTTAAGTTCATTTAAACAAAAGAAGGATAATAAAAAAATATTCTTTCTACTTTTAAAAATAACTGTGTATACATTTTGTAGTTATTCTCATTTTCCTGAATTTGAAGCTGCGTTCGTTGTTTAGAAAAAACGAATAATCTATCGGTTGACTGTCTTAAAAGGAATGCATATTTATCAAATCAAAAGTGACGTGCATTTGCACCGACGTATCTCTATTCACTCTGCGAACTTGCAACGTGTTTCATCTCGAAACCGAGTAATGAGCTGTTCGAAACTTAGTGCAATAATAGTAATCCATTCTTTTTGCCCGAATAGCAGGTGCTTAAAGTGAACGACGATGCGTGCTGACAGGCCTTTTGAGGAGTGGTTCCCTTCAGCCTGCGCAGCTAGCGTCTTTGAAGAAAGCGATTTAAATCAGCCTTCCGTGTACGGCGGCCACTCATTCTACCGAAAAAGTAAAAGTTGCGTTTTCTTCTCGATCCCTTTCTAATTTGCATCCGTAATTCGTCCGTTTTTTCCTTCACTTCATTTCTTTTATCGTTCGGAGGATGTGATTACGGGATTGAGACGCCGACATTGATTTTTGTTTTAACCCCTGAACAACGCCTTCTGTTCTGTTCTCCGAAAAAGCTACTAGAGAGACACGGAGAAGATGCGAAGGGAAGGAGAAGTTTTTGCGAGCGCACGTTGATGAAAACATTCGGAATTCCAACCTCATCTCAGGATGAAACTAAGAGATGGATTCAAGAAGCTTGAATAACAGCGCGGATTACACATAGCAGAAACATTGTTGTTTCTGCTATGTGTAAAAATTAAATATTCTGTCGCAAAACACATTTTCACTCATAAAACTTAAAATATTGAAACTGTATAAAAATTAAAATAAGATTGAATAAAAATCATAGAATTTTGCTCATAAAGGATTTTGAATAATGCCTTTTAGTTAAAGAATTGAATTCTTGAATTTTGTCGCTTAAAAAATAATGCAAAACTTGAAAAGCTTTGTATATTATATCTCTGGAGACCGTATAATTTAGACACTTACTTTTTTCTTCCCTAGAACGAGAAAAGAAATAGAGAATCTTCAGTAACCTATATGTTCCAAATTATCGGTTATTATTAACACTTACACTTAACAAAGTTTGTACTCCTTTTGTAACTATTTTTAATTTTGTTTACTGGCTTCCTAATATGAAGTTCTGAAACTTTAAACATTTGTGTGTTGACAAGCACTAATTTAACTTAATATTTAATAAATTAATTACCAATTATTATGTGACATTGGTTATTGATTTCGAGCTATCACAATGCTTAGCATAATGAATTGAATTAAAATTAGAAAACAAGAAACATCTTTTTTTCAATAAGTCGTTTGAATCGCAGGTTTATGTTTCATTAAAAATGCGTCTTATAATGATGAAGATGTGTGTCTTTAAAATAGTTCCCAGTAGCCCTTCATTTTAATTCTTTTGTTATAATGCAACAAAAGAATTAAATTAATTTTTTGTTATAATGCAACAAAAGAATTAAATTAATTTTTTTGTTATAATGCAACAAAAGAATTAAATTAATTCTTTTTTTCCCAATGGCCCTTATTTTTTAATTTCTTTCGCTATTAATATGTTATTTCATTGCTATTTTTTTAAAATCAGAACCCAAGCCTGACTAATGAAAATGGTGTCAGAGTGATAGTTTTGAGATGACACTTTGCAAACTTCTACAAACTGATCAAATCTGCAAGATACTTCCGATTAAAAAGTT
This sequence comes from Argiope argentata, assembly GCA_026289955.1. Lineage (NCBI taxonomy): Eukaryota > Metazoa > Arthropoda > Arachnida > Araneae > Araneidae > Argiope > Argiope argentata. The sequence continues at coordinate 1,827,132 of JAOUZG010014841.1, read as the reverse complement.
TGCTTCAAAACTTTTCAACAAAACCCGTCAGCTTGCTTTGTCCTGTCACCCTAAACTCATTGGCGCTCAAATTTCGTAACTGAACGTGAACTGCGGGGGCAAAGATCCGCGATGAGGTAACTTTGAATAGAAATGGTCCGTTTAGTTTCGAAGAACCACCAAAGGCACACTACATTTTTATTCTCTGCAAAGCCATTCTGTGAAAAATTAGTTTCTTAGTCACGTGTGTCCTCGACATCGGAAAAAAAAAAGGATGCAAAGTCATCAAGGACCGAAACTTTCCGTTAATATCTCAATCCATTATTTCGGGTCGACATTTTATAAGCGAGGAATTATTTTTTGCTGTCCTTGAATTTCAAATCCGATGCACGGGATATTTTTTTTTAGAATTCGGACGCACGGGGCTGTTTTTTCTTCTTGTCTTAGGTTTTTAAACTTAAATACTAATATTTTATTCGATTTTTTAAAAAAACTTCGAATCGCCTCGATTATTTGTAAAGAACACATCATTCGGGAACATTCCCGTGGGATGTAATTAAAAAAGCTACGGAATATTTTGGATCCAATGGATGTAACGAAATAAAATTGAAAGCGCTTATTTATTCATAGCGTTTTAATGACTCCACACGAATTTTAAGATTTCGTATAATTGGCGCGAAATTCCTGAAATGAATTGATTGAAACAGAATTAAGGACCTGCATATCTCTACCGCAAACCTTCCTCTTTCTTACGAGGGACCTAAGAAATAGAAATCCTTAAAATGGTCTGCTTGTCTCGTATATTCTTTTGGAATGGCTCCTTATCTCTCGGGAATTGCAAATGATTTCGATAAATCTTTCGGAATGGCCGGGGCTCTGCTCGGCACGCCGCCCCAGCAGAAATATAAATTAAACAAGGAGAAGATGATTTAGAGCAAATAAAAAATAGGTAAGCACTAGTTTCCTCTTTAATGCTTGGAACAGGTAAAAAGAAGCATTTAGTATTATGAAATTGTATCTCATTACTTTTTGAAAAATGCTGAATGATATCGAGTTTAGTTTTATTTCATTGATGCGAGGAATAAGATTTAGCAAATAATGTGATATATGAGGAAAATATATCATGTGATAAAATTGAATGTATGTCAAAATTCAATTCATGAATCGCTCGTTAAAATATGTATTCTTGAATAATATTTGCATGGGGCTGTACATTGGTTTGTTGACTCATAATGACATAAAGATTGTTTTACATTGTTTTTGATTAGTGGTAGTTGTGTTTTTTTTTCTTTTGATATAGCTCTGTAATTTTGTAGATATTTTTTTACCTCGAATATGTTTTTTCGCAAAGAAAAATTCTAAAGCATTGGAAGTGTTTTATTTACAAGACACTTATATGAAATTCAGTAAGGGAAAATAATTTGATTTGTTTTCTGAACCTTCATTCTCTATTTTGCATTTTTTTTTAGTTAAAAGAGTATGAAGAATTTTTCAGATTTATCGAAAAAGAGTATGAAGAATAGTTAAGAACACATTTGACTGTAAATTTAAAAAAAAAAACCTTTTAAGGACATTAGATACATCTGAATAAAATCGGGGAAATTAATTTAAAGGTCAAATCAGGGAAATTATATTGGCAGAAACGACGGCCACCTGTTGCAGTATTATCGTTAAGAAGTTTGAAATTACTTCATCTTTAAAATATAATACATTTTATAAACATTGTACACTCGAGATGTCAGTTTTTTTCCCAGTCTTATTCGCATACAGGAATCAAAATCGGATGAAATTTATCTTCAGCAGCAATCAAGTTTTATTCAAATACTGCCGTACCACAGGAAAGTATTATACAGTTACAAATTTCTAAATTCTATATTTGGAAAAATTTATCTTAATGATCGTGAAAAATATCAATTTAGTAAAAGTGTACAGAAAAATCAACTAAACACAGAAGAAAGAAAAAAAAATTCTTTCTTTTTTTTAACGTCTAAATAACCGCTCATAAGCAGATCCTTACTCACATTCTTTTTTTTTCTTTTTTAATATTTCTTATTTTGCGTTAGGCTTAGTTTATATATTCAGAGATAAGTACAGACATTATGTAAGACATTCATCAGAAAAGTGCGAAGTCTAATTTTCTGATCAGAAAAGTGCTTTCAAACATCCGTCCATATGAAAAACCTTTGTTCGTAATCGATTCGCAATCACAATAATTGAAATCATAACGTAAAATTTCCTCACGGATTCTAAAAGAGTCTTTGCAGAAAATAAATAAACAAAAATTGTGTAAAACGAAGGAAGCATTCAACGTCCTTTCAAAAGCTGGCAGGTTGTCTTTCTACCTTTCCGCACGTACGGCTAGAAAACAATTTCTACAAACGATATTCCGAAATGGTAACATTTTAATTATTTTTAGATGGACATTTTCTTTCCTATTATTTATCTCTTATTTTATATAAATAATAATAATTAAAGTAGTCTTATACTAAATTTTATTATTAATAATGAATACTCTTAAAACGCACTTGTTTCTTTCTCTTTTTATATCGGCTAATTAGAAATTCTATTGATTAGCACCGCATGTCGAAAAACGATTACTCAATCGATAATTTTCGCATTTAAGATTCTAAAAAATGATGCTCTCATCATTTCTGTCTATTTATTTGGCGTTTTAAATCATATCAAGAAAACGCGATGATAGCTCAATTTGTTAAACATTTCCATTCAGGATGGATTCTTGAATACCGTTCTGCAATAGTTCGAAATACCAGGCTATCTACCTTTTAAGTGACGAATGCATGTCCTATCTGATGATGACGATATTACATGTGAGCAGTTTGACGATGATAAAGTGCAGATGATGACGGTGCCGACACAACTAGACTGAACGTCGGCACCAAGTAGAAAAGAAGTCGCTCACATCAAGCGACTCGAAACCGCTGGAGATGGTTACAAGTGCAGGGGAATTTCAGTTTTGGAAGGCAACCAATAGCAGACTAAGGATATTTTTTTTTAATACGAAAACATGATGCACTCTTTCTATCCGCTGAATCGATCTTACCAAAATAATTGTTTGAATTCTACAGAAAATTAGTTGATTCCAGAATGATTATATTGAACTTTTTAAATGTGATAACTTAAATTCGAGGTATGAATAAATAGCAGAGAAATTAACTAATTCACTTGAATTCAGTTTGAATGCAATGGTGCAATGCAATGCTTCACCCATGCATTTTGATCAACGCGTGTGAGGCGGAGGCGTATTTTAAAAGAAAATCAAAAAGAGTGTGTGCGACCGCACAATTTGAAATAATGATCTCTCTCTGATTAGAAAAATTAGAAAAAGGCGAAAGTGTAAAACGTGAAAGAATTGAGCTGCAGCTCTGTTCGAAAAGTGTCATGATCCAGCCCTCTCTTAAAGTTTTAAAGATTTTCATGCAACTCAAATGTGTGGGATTAACGCTGCATTATAACAAATGCTCTTAGTTTAAATACTATTCAACAGAAAATTGTCTGCCGCGCCGATGTGATTTCTGAAACTTTTGGGGGGGGGGTCAAGAATGGTTTCGTTAGAAGGAATTTAGGCTTTTGAAAAATTCAAATATACGATCCAAATATTAGGACTCCATTCGTTTTTTGATTCTCAAATTAAATTGTTGAAATATGCAGGTGTTTTTACGACTAATGCTCTGGAAATGCCCTCCATCGAATCCAAAAATATTTATTTCAAAATCCCATAATGCTTATAATAAATAATTATTTACCAAGTACTGAAAAATAAATAAAAATAAAGTAAAAATAAACAATAGGTTTAGTTTATGCAAAAAAAAATCATCAACAGATTTTTTCCTTAGGAGCACATGTGGTTTCACATGTGACTCACGGGAGATCGCCTTTTTTTGGATTACATCTAATGTTGTCAAAATTCATCCCTAAATTGATTTCGACTGTTCATGTTACGCTGATTCCATTAAAAAAGATTAACATGAAATCTGCTATGCCTATTTCTGTCATATGTATCCTGTCAGAACATCATTTCTTAAACGGTCAAGCACCACGCGCTCGTGCAAGTTAAATTATAATTTTATTCATTTTAATGGTTTCCTTGAATGAATGACTTTATTATTGCAAACGATCCAAAAATCTTTTTCTCGCATTTATAGTTTAAAAAAATATTACATTTCCTATTTATTTCATTTCATATAATTACGTGCCCAAAATGACATTCTTCTAGGTTTTATTTGCTGTAATCATTAACTTATTTTTTTAATCGGAGTATTTGTAAATGCAATGGCAACGCGCTATTAAAACTAATTTTTTGAGAAGCTCGTGCAGATAATAAAATTTTTATTTTTCGTAAAAGGATTTTTGTTGACGCCAAAAACAACACCATGTTCTGACACGATAAAAAAAGTTAATGAAAAAAATTAATACACAAATGAAAGCGTCTTAATAAAGTTGCTTTGGCTCAGCTCAATTCCATATAAAAATTTTATTCAACACATTTTAATATGAATTTTTAATTTCAATGAAGTCTAATCCTGCGCTAGTGCACTTCTTGTCTCGTAAGCATTTTTGAAACTTCCCCTTCACAACGTAAATAGATGAAGATACGTTTCTTTTTCCCAGGCCTTGTTTCTCTTTTTATCTGTCACGGACTGAAAGCAAAAAACATTCACAGTCAAAACAGACGCTGTTAATCGAAAGTGAAAGAACATTTTTCTCCGTAACGAGAAGCACAAATGTAAACTTTGATAACCCAAATCTGGCTTTTCGTACGGCATCATTTGTCTTGATAACACACCCTAGAATGAATTCCGGGAGAAAAATGAAAACAAACAAAAAAGAAATGCTTTATCCGTGTGCCTAAAAAATGAATCTCAGGATCATAGCATCCGATTGTTTCGTTTCGTCTCACTTTCACCCCCCCCCTTCGTCCCTCCCTCCATCTCACGTCAGCCAATAAGGAAACAAGTTCCGTGGGAAGTAAATAAGTTAGTCTAAACAAAGTCTTTCCCATAAAAATAAACAAAGTAATAAAAAAGGGGGCGTAATAGAAGCGGATAAATTTCTTCCTTTATGGCTGCGCTCCCTTTATTTTTTATCCGGCCTGTCTGTTCGCTTATTGTTTCTATCCAGGCTGTATCCGGGAGTTATTTATATATTATTCCGTTTCCGTCTCTGCAGATCGATTCGACCGATGTCTTGCCCCTCTCCCGAATTCTCGATGGGGTTACCAGATTGCAAAGGGGCGATTCCGTTGTAAATTTTTCGATAAATTTTTACAAGGTGAATTGCCTCAGAACGGCAGATTGTATATCTGTCTCGGAGCCTTTTATTCGGTGACCATGGAAAATTGGAATCGGTCACTGTTCCAATTTCATCCCGTCGATAGTCCAGAAAAAATAGTTGTCGCCGTTTTATCGTATGAGTGTTTTGGATTTCGTTCGGATTTACAGAGTGAAATAATCAGTTTAATAAAGTTTTTGGGTAAGTAATACAAAGAGAAAAATTAATATAAATTCTGTCTCACGAAATAGGTAAAAATATTTGGGACGAATTAATGGGAGAATCAATGATCGACATGCATCATATCATTGATTCTCCCACCCACTCGAAAGACACACGGGTAATAAATACTGAGTAACTGGGCTGGCGCTACAGCAACACTGGCGGGACAGTGGTTGAGTCGTAAAGTCCATGACCGCCCACGGTGCAGCCCTTCCCTTGGGAGACATGTCCCCTCATCGATGGGAGGCACCCCCGTACCAGGGTTTCGAGGAACCAACCACCGTGCCAGGAGCTTCCCGTCCTCATCTCGAGGTCCCTCCGGTCTGTTAGCGCGATGCATATGAAAATGGAATTTTCATATATTATGATGATGATTCATGGTTTAACTAACAGACTTTTTTTAGTTAAAAAATACTATAATCATTTTTATTCAATTATTTTATATGTTTTTAGTTCATGAAATTATTGCAAACTGTTCCTTTATTTACCTAATATAAAGTCTAGTAGTACCCCTTTGGGTTAAACAAAAAGTAAAATAATTCGATGTTTGGCCTGAAATCGCGCAAATGTAGAAACATTCCAAATGAGAGGAAATGGGTGGATCTGTGGTCACAAAATTCCATCTTCACCGGCTTGAATCAAATCGAGTTCAACGAAAATGATTAAAACGATTGCTTCATTACAGTTATGGTATAGTGTGATCGTTTCATTTCTATTTTCAAATGTTGTCGTTGTTTAATAGACGTGGTGTACATTTTGCTTCACACTCTTCTATTTATTCATTCCCTTTCTCAAGTATTAGAATTTCCGAATTCTGTGCACTTTCTTCGTGCATTGGTAATATTTGATTAGTATTTATATTTATTTAATAATTTCCTTCGCCTGTTATTGAATTTGAATGAAATCGACTTTTGACAGCCATAATGTAACCTTTTTAATGCCGAAACAGTTGCAGTTAAAAAGTTGATATTTAGCACATTTACGAAAACAAACTTCCGAAAATTCCTTTATTAAATCTGTTCTTCCCGTCTCACTCGCAGGGAGGAGCAACGCTCATTTTCCTTCCAAAGCTTGCAAAGAACAAGGAGAACATTGTAAAAGCCGAGGGTAAAAATTTATTCCGAATCTTTTTTCACCGTGTTCGTGCATTTTTTGAACGACCGCCCACCCCTCCCGAAATCACCGTCATTCCTGACGGGAGGATGGCTCGTAGAGAATGGTTTTTGTTCCTCTTTCTTATTGTCTGAAATCATCTGCTCCATGACTGGAGCAGATGATTTCTGCACGATAGCTACAGCGCTCCTTGTTTTTATGCCCCTCTTCTGGAATGACCACCATTTCGGATGATGCTTTGTAAGGTTTCTGGCTGAAGGGAGAATAGATTTAGTGGAGGGGATGCTTCTATGCAAATGGGGAGTTGTTAGAATGACTTCGACAGGTGTAGGCCTAAAAAAATGTCAGCTGTAGGAGGCTTTGGCTTTATGGCCCTGCTTTCGATTCTTATGGATAGTCAACTAAAATAACGGAAAAAATGAATAAGTAAAAATTGGTTGGGATAGTATGATTTTATGTTAGCCATATTTGATATGAACTTTGAAGGATGAATACAACAATATAGAATAAACTATTTTGACTATCCTATCTTCTCTTTTGACATGTAGAGTGTTATATATGGATATGCTTACTTTACACTTACATTTTGATTTAACTTGACTTGTTTTGTTTTTTTAATAGAACTTCATAATCAAAGCATTGATAGGAAGTTGAAATTTCGTACGTATGTGTTCTCAAAAGGACGCTCTGGTTTAATATATGTAGAATTAATTAAAAAAATTAACATTTTATTTAGTTAAATATTGGCGCCATCTAGTGGAGTTTTTGAGATAAAGTTTATTAAAATATTTTTATAATAATGATAATAAAATATAATCAAGAGACTAATAAAAGCCTTTTTATTTCAAATAGTTATTCAGGAGCACTTTTTTTTTTGTATAACACAAGATTTTTAAAAAGTTTTATTTATTTTTTAGTAATCTTAAGGGCTTCGCATACAGCGACGTATCTGACAAGTATCAAATTGCTGTTTATTAAGCATTTAAATTAACGAATATGTGACAATATTCAAAAAAATAAAAATGAAAAAATCACTTGGAAGGGTTTCTTAAGCCTTTTATGATAAGACGATTATGTAAATAAGGATTAACATTTCAAGAGAAATTTAGTAAATTCAAAAGTCAAAAGATTGAAATACAAATTCACTGCAGAATAGTACAATTTCAAAACATATTTTAATGAATGATAACTAATAATTCAGATCAGGAAACATAAAAATAGAATATTGTCGTCGCGGATCAAATATGCCACGTTTCAGCCCTCTAGCACATCAAAAAGTACGTGAAAAGTGGTTACAAGATTCCATCTTTACAAACAACAAAAAGGAATCGGTTTCTAAAGTATTTACAAAGTCGTGAATAATTAAAATAAAAATATATAGTTTTCATCTCACTAATTACACTATGCTTATTAGAATTGTTATTAATTTTATTTAAAGACATGCTGCCCACTTTTGACATCTTTCCGAAAATGATCGACTTTGAGGAGCCACACAATTGAAATGATGCCCTGAATAAAAGAAAGGGCTAGGAAATGCGTTCTCCCTGCATTCTTCTAGAACCCCGGACTCCCTTCTTTTGAGGGCCCTTCTGCGCCCTCTTCCCCTGTGAACTTGAAATGGCTCTTGCGCAGGTAAAATAAATAGAGGCTCCTCCAGACCTACCTGATTATTAAGAAGGGAAAAGAAAATCCCCCTCGCGAGAACACAGAAGGGATTGATAACTCTCTGGATTTTGTTTGTGGATACACTTGTAAAAATCGGTGGAAGAAACTTCAAAGAAAGGGGATGGGGGAAGGAAATGGCACGGTTCGTTTGAAAGGGGGGAGGCTCCAACTTTTCTTTGTCGCGAATTTTTCTTTCAGATGAGAACACAGATGTTGTTCACAAACACTAAAAAACAAAGCAATGCAACGACTTTCAAGTTTTCTCTGACTTCCGCCAGTTTTTTTAATTCTCTTCGCCAGTGTTACAGGAAAACTTACAGGAAAAAGATTTATTTTCTTTCTTTCTTTTTTTTCTCTCTGAATGCCTTTTTTTTGTATGAGTATCTGTGTTAAGTGAATTTGAATGGTTGTCGGAAACTGGCAAGAAAAACGGGGGTGTCGAAAAAGTACGTATGGAAATGGAAAAATGGAAAAGTCTTATCGGTAAATGTCGAAAATCTTTTCGAATGCAGCACATAAATCTCGTTTTACTCGAGTTTAATTCTCATTTCAAAGTCGCTCGTTTGTTATTTAGAATGGGCTTAATCCTTTATTAGCTTTAAACAGATGACCAGCCGTTGAACTGGCAACTCTATCCTCGTGTTAGGAGGGCATTCGGAATGTATTGGGGGCAGTGAGTGGCTCTTATCACAAATCCAAGACTGTGTCGACGTTGAACCGACTTAGGTACGTAGTTTCCAAGTTCAAGCGAGAATTTCTTACTTATGCTTTGCGAAGAATTCAGGAATGGAAGGGAAATTTTTTTAATCTCATAAAAAATCAATTGTAAACCCAAATAAACTTTTAGGCATTGAGAGTCTTGGGCAAAAATTATTTTCCGGAAAGAAAATAAAAGTACTCGTGTTTTAAATACATTGTCGAATCTTACCTGAGCTTCATGATGAATTCTTTAATGCTTTATAAGTTTGATTTAATCAGTTTCAGAATTGTTTATCATTATTACTTCTACTTTTAGTGATTATTTTTATTTTACATTTAAAAATTTAATTGTAATTTCGTCTGTATTTAATTATTTAATTTCTTACTAACTCTGTAAAGATTTTATTTACTGTAAGAATCAAAGATAACGGAATTTAAATATTATATTACTTTTAAACGCGTTGTTTTGTTTTTATCTCTGTATTATGAAAATTACTTTTAATCTTTGATTTTTTTATGAGGTTTGCTAGAAATATAATCTAGTCATCAGATCTCTTTTTTGTTAGTTTCGAACATTTAATGTTTATACTCCCTTTTTTATATAAATTTTTCCTTGGTCTCTATCTGCTTATTTTTCAATAGGAAAAAATTAATATGCGCCGTCTGCAAAATTTTCTGAAGATTTTGCAGATGACTTGAAATTAAAGTGACTAATGGCTCGAAAGTAAGCCTTATTTAAATGCATCACTGTTGTGCCTCATAAGCTTCACTAGATGGGAAATAAATGCGTTATTACCACCGAAATAACAAAATGTCTTCCTTTTCAAGTACAAATAGCTTTTGTAAATTCAATCAATGGGTTCATTTCTTTTGAAACATTGAAAGTCTTGCTTTTTTGTTCTGTTTCTCGAAATTATACGATGTACACACCTCGTTCCATGTAAAATAAAATGTGAAAACTGCAGTATTGTGCTTTTTTAAAAAATATTGAGTTTGTAAGTTAAATATGTCCATGTTTGTGATTTTTTTTTCAAGTAAAGATGTTGATGTTTTTAGAAATCTCAATATTTAAAACATCCGAATTGAGACCAGAACAAATGTGAGTGCGTGTAAGTAATAATTTAATAATTTTTATTCGACGTTTCATTCATTCGATGATAATGTCATTAAGTTTTTTTCCTCTTAGGAATTAAACATTCCTATGAATACTTTTTAAATATCACTTAACGAGATTAAATACGTATTATTTTAATCGCAGTCATTTGTGCTTCTGTTTTAAATACATTTATTTCACTTGTTTGTTTTTTTTAATTAACATTTTGCTCGCTTTCCGATATACTAAAGTTTAGAAATGTTTTATTGCTTACTTCCGATAGCTATATATATATATATATATATATATATATACTAGCTGCCCCGACAGACTTCGTACTGTCTCAAGTTATTGGGCTTTTGTAGCCTAATAACGTACGTACGTGTTTCACAGCACTTAGAAAATAAAAAGAATCGTTTAATACATAAATCCTTTCAAGAATAAAATAAACACATTAAGAGCTCTTTATGCCGCATTAATGTATATTAATAAAAATGGATCGCAAATATGCGTTGCTAAGCACAAAACTGGAGAACGGTTCGACCGATTCGGCTAATTTTTTTTAATATTTTCGTTAAGACACGAGGATGGTTCTTATGGAGAGAGAAAATGAAAAAACTTCGAGGAAAATGGTTAGAGAGACACTTTTCTTACTTTCCCGCCAAAAATCTTCATTTCCTTCCCCCACACCAACTGAAGAAAATAAAAAGTTGCGGCTAATGAAATAATATTGCAGTTATATGGCTGAATCAATCATTTAACATATGATTTAATTATCATATGATTAAATTATTTCCCCATTACTATTATGAATCAAGGTAGTTGGTATTTGCATATACAGTTTTAGACTTTATACAGATTCCCAGGTACAGTTGGAAATGTTTGAAGGGAATTCGAACGCAATTTTTATTCAGAATATCGATGACATTTGGATAAATGCGAGTACATTGTTAAAAGAAAATAGTCCGTAAAATACTCAAGTACTTCCTTCCGAAAAGTAATTCCTTTTTCTTTTTTTTACTAAATATGTATTGCAAATTTATTGAAATAATTTAATTGAAAGTAAAAGGCGGTTGCTTCTCTAATTTTTGGCTGAATTAATATAGTTTTATTGAGTGCCAGTGCAAGTACTCTAATGTTTCACACATAATTGTCGTTTCTATTATCTTTAAACTATAATGCCGCGCTCAGAGGAAATAATAGTGACACACACATCCTTCGTTTCTTTTTTTCCCTTCCTTTTTTTCTGCAAGTCCTTTTTTTTCTATCTATATTTTTTTTCTTTATAACTTTTCTTCCTACAAACCCTTTTTTTCTTCGCTGCCTAGACTTTATTTTGAGCAGGAATAGATAAAATATCCATACAGACTAAACACCAAAAAAAAATTAATAAAAAAGAATCGTTTAATATATAAATCCTTTTAAGAATAACATTAAAACATTAAGGGCTCTTAATGTCGCATTTATAAAAAAAAATTTTTATCATTAAGAACAACAAAAAAACTTTATATCAGAACACAATCGATAGCAATATTAAAAAATGAAACACCATCGAATAAAAACGAAGAAAATAATATTCACGTCCGTTGAGAAGAATGTTTTTAATCAGTATAATCAGCTGCATAAAAGCAAGTATTTTCTTTCTTTTTTAAACTTCCCGTTATCTATGAATTAAAACCAACTGACTTCGCGTATTTCTTTCTAAACAAATCATAATTTATTACTTCCTGCTATCTCACTCAGTTGGTGTGGGGGAAGGAAATGAAGATTTTTGGCGGGAAAGTAAGAAAAGTGTCGTTTTAACTATTTTCCACGCAGTTTTTTAATTTTTTCTTTCCATAAGAACCATCCTCGTATCTTAACGAAAATATTAAAATAAAAATTAGCCGAATCGGTCGAGCCGTTCTCCAGTTTTGCTCTTAGCAACGCATTTCGAGCTGCATTTTTATTATAATATATATATATATATATATATACACACTGAAGTGACAAAATTCATGGGATGACTGTTAATATCGTCTCGGTCCTCCTTTTGCCCGGCGAAGTGCAACAACTAGACGTGTCATGGAGTCCACAAGTCGTTGGAAGTCCTCTACAGGAATATTGAGCCATGCTGTCTGTATAGACGTCCATAATCGTGAAAGTGTGGATGGCGCAGGAGTTTGGGCACGAACGGACCTTTCGATGATGTCCCATAAATGCTCGATGGGATTCATATCGGGCGATCTAGGTGGCCAGATTATGCACTGGAATTGTCCCGAATGTTCTTCAAACCAATCGCGAACAGTTCTAGCCCGGTGACATGGCGCATTGTCATCCATAAAAATCCAACCGTTGTGTGGGTACACGAAGTCCATGAATGGCTGCAAGTGATCTGCAAGCAGCTGAACATAACCATTTCCAGTCAATGATCGCTTCATACATTGACTGGATCGGTTCCAGTCAATGTATGATATCGTTATAGTTTTTTTCAATATCTTTAATGGAAGTTCTAAATCTGAGTGCGTTTTTGTATAGGCATCAATAATTTTTGCATATGAATCAATAACTTCATCATCAATTTTTATTTTATACTAGCCGCCCTTGGCGACCAGTCGGTTCGCCAGTATTAATGCTCGCTAAAATTTTCATATAATATTTTATGTAGCTGTGTCTTATAACAGGTTTTTCACCAAAATATATTTAAACCAAACAAATTTTGATAATCATATAATTCATTTATAGTATTATTTTCTTCAGATGTTCTGTTCATTGTGCTATTCATCTTTCTCTTTGTATCCGAGCAATGATTGTCCCGGAATTGATATTTTACTTAAATGGTGGAGGGAAAGGTCTAAAATTCTACATTTTCATAGAATAATGAGATTCAAATTTTCATAAATGTAAACACGCTAAACAATAAAGACAATTGGTTTTTAAGAGATGCGAAAGTTTAAAAAAAGCTCGGAAAATGCCGCGCACAGAAGAAATAATATTGATGCACACACATCCTTCTTTTCTTTTCTTTTTTTTTTCTATCCTTTTTTTTCTTCACTAATTTTGTTTCTACAAACCCTATTTTCACTTTGTTATTCTTTTTTTTTCTTCCGTGCCGAAATTTTATTTTGAGCAGGCATAGATTAAATATTCATACAGACTAATAATAAAAGCAGCTATTTTCTTTCTTTTTTAAACATCCCGTTATCTATGAATGAAAACCAACTGACTTCGCGCATTTCTTTCTAAACAAATGATAATTTATTACTTCCTGCTATCTCACTCAGTTGGCGTGGGGGAAGGAAATGCAGATTTTTGGCGGGAAAGTTAGAAAAGTGTCGTTTTAACTATTTTCCTCGCAGTTTTTTCATTTTTTCTTTCCATAAGAACCATCCTCGTGTCTTAACGAAACTATTAAACAAAAAATGAGCCGAATCGGTCGAGCCGTTCTCCAGTTTTGCGCTTAGCAACGCATTTCGAGCTGCATTTTTATTATTATAGATGTACGTCAATAAATCATCAATGGACCTGATTTGCTGAATTTCTCTCCTCTTGTTTGATCCTTTCATTTGTTACTCTTAGAAGAAGAATTGCTTTTATTTATTCCTCCCCTCGCACGAAGAATACGTTTTTGCACCCGATATTAACAATCGCTTCAAATGCCTCGACGGAAAAAATGAGTTGTGTATCATGGAAAATCTTTAAAAAATTGTGATGCCTGAAATTTTCCAGATTCAATTAATTCAATTTTTAAACAAATATTTTTATAAAAATGTAGATTTAATAATTCAAAATCTAGCGAGTGTTTTCAAATGTCATGTTTTTGATAGTAAACAATTAAATCTTACTATTTAATTGTAATTACGAATTTTTTCCCCTTCCTTGTACACATTATTTCAAATTCGTAATTATTTTTGAAAATAAATAAAAATACTTTCTAGAAAAAATATCCTCTGAAATGGCATTAGTTTTCTCTTAAGTGCTATCAAATCTCTAAAGTTGCGCCATGAAATTGGAAGAAAATATTTTCATTAATTAAAAATACACAGCTTGTCCCTCCCCTCCCCCCTACAAATCTTTCATATCTTTTAGATTTATTCTGTTGCGATTTTTGTGGCAAGGGTTTCTAGTGAAAAGTCCCTCCAACGAATTAATATAGGACTTTTCCATCAGCACCGTTCTTTATGTTCCAGTTATTAAAAGCTTTTTTTTTTTATCTGAGTGATTTCTTCGCGAGCAACTCTGATTCGATGCATAATAAAATGCGTGTCGCCCCATCGATCGCCGCACCGCCGTTTCGAACTCGGGGACCGATCAACGGAAATCGAATTAATATAATTGTAGAAGTTTATTTCAAGACTGTTTTAGTAGCGCGAATGAATCCGAATTTGGATGACAAAAATCCGTGGATCATTTTATGGTTGATCGTTAGATTGAAATGCCCAGTACATTAGCATACATTTCAGACGGATGATTGTAATAATAATATCAAATAATTCTTCTGTTAGAACTGCCTTTTTTATATGTATATCGGAATACAGATTTCACCCCTTTAGAATCGATTGTAATCATCAAAATTAATATTGCAATTGTAGATGGCGTGTGATACAAAATCAATACGGTATTGTTATCGATCCTTTTTTGCCGGCGTCCTGGCACAGAGGCAGTGCCTCTTCCCGGTGATCTGAGAGTCCCGGGTTCGAGCCCCGGCCAGAGCATGGTTGTTCTTCTGTGTTCTATCTGTAAAGGGTGTGAATTTGCCCCCATGTAAAATGGGGATGTTCAAGGAAATGTGATAAATGTGTCATCTTCTTATGAGCTAGAAGTCAGACTTCTGCTCTCGGGTGTCGAGGGGTCCATATCCTCTTCCGTTATAAAGCGTCTACGTCGTCATCATCGACCCTTTTTAAAGTCAAGTGTTATCATAAATATACATCTAATTCAAAACAAATTTTTGCATAGAAATTTTTTAAAAAAATTGTAATAAAGCGAACAAGATTTCATTTTTATTAGATAAAAAAAATTTACTCATCAAACATGCCAAAGTGAAAATTTGGATTGGCAGGCATATACATCAATCTCATTCAATTGGTTGAAAAAAATGGAAGAGAATGCTGCTGCTCAGAATTTTGCAGAAAGATATTAGATGCTTGGTTGAAAAGCGCACTAAATTATATTAGCTCTTTTAAGAGCCGTAGTTAGTGAGTAAAATACTAAATTTGGAATGCATTAAATTATATATTTATTAATATATAATTTAATGTGAAATTTAAAATTTAGAATATTACTTGCAAATTAAAATAGGAGCAAAATTTAAAAAAATGTCTAAAAAGATGTTTTTTTCTCTCCTTAAATGGTATTTAAAAAATCTAAAAAAGTTTCCCGCTTTAAAAATGGAAGAGAAAAAAAGCGTTTGAATCATTTTATTTCCTTGCATACGAAATAGAAAAAAGTATTGTTATCGTCAAAAAATATGAACTCATAGTTTTGACAAATCTTCAAATTTTTTATTGCTCTGAATTCGAAAAACGTATTTTTGGAAAATGCATGTCTATCTGTCTGTTTGTAACAAAGATAAATCAAAAACAATGTGAGATATATGAATGAAATTTTGTACAAATTCTGTGCACCAAATTTGTAGATTTTTAACAAATTTTGAGAAAATCTTTTCCGAGGGACTCTACCGATCTGGTTCTTTGAATATAAATTAACACGATCAATACTAAAAGAAAACATCTATAGGAATAAAACTCGATGCACAGATATGACTATTAAACTTTGAGCGAAATCCATTGAGGGGCTGAAGGTCTGTCGGTCTTATTTTCAGAATTATGCAACCGCACCAGCTCAAAAATGAAATGATTAAACCATATAAAATTGGGCACGCTGCTGTTGTTTTTTACTGCAATTGCAGTTTTGAAAAAAAAAATTGATTTCAGTCGGTTGATGAAAAGCGTGCCTCAAAGCACAAATTCGTATTCATTGGAGAGTGTGCGAGAAAGTTTTAGAGAAACAATATCCGCTGGTTAGACACCGCTTCAGTAAAGGCATACAGTGATCGGAAACTTTCGAAGTGTAATTACAAAAAGAAAATTTATAATTAGCTGATCGAAATGCGCTTTTTTTTTTAACTATCCGTCGGAGCGCAGAGAATTGGTAAAAAACTGGCGCTGCTGCCTAGTGGCAAGGGACTTCTGCATAATCATCCCAGTTCATCCCGCGCCCCCTCTCACCTGAATCGGCTTCTTCAACTGTGCGGGCAGAGAGACGCTTTCAGGAATTTCCCTGACAGATGGTGATTTTATAAGAGTTATTTGGAATCGTTGTGGAGAATATCAACTTACATTTAACCATATCAATCACCATTCATAATCAGTACATGGGGCCTTTAGCTGCTAATAAAGAACGGGATGAAAAAACTTTTCATGTTTCACTTGCTGTCGAGATATGGAGAAAATAGAAGAAAGCGAAGGGGGGAGTGAATGTAAATCTGAAAGTACAATTCACTCCAGAGTATTCGGTTCGCCACTATCCGGCCTAGTTTTCTTTTATCGTAATTAAATGAGAGAGGCAAAGAATTGAAATGGAAACGTTGTGAAGACATTAGAAGCGGACATCTGCTGGGTGCTTCGTGCGAAGAGAAGCGTCCCGCTAGTTGCTGATTGTCTCGTCAGACGGTAACGGACCTCAGTTGTTTACGCTGCTCATGATCGTCATTGCTCTGTACCCACGGTATTCGTCAGAAATTCTTGCAACGTGTATAAACATTCACAAGCAACCAGAATAGAGCCTTCTATTTTAACTTTCTACGTCACCAGCAACTGCTGCTTCGATTCGCCGGACCGTGTTCTCATTTTGAAATAAATGGAGAACTTAATACTCAATAAGTGTGAAAATACATGTTAGAACAGTGAGTTTCGTATAAAAACTTTGTCTTCTGGTGTTAGTGGGCGAAGAAACGCGTTCATTTTATAATGGCCTTTTTTTTTAAATGACGTCCGTTCACCTCGTGAGCACAGAACAAGAATTCCAGCAGATCCGACTTCTTTCTCGTGCGACCTGCCCTCGCGCCGCATGTGACCGGATGTGCAGGATTGCACTGCACTTCGAAATTGAGATTTAACCTTAACCGCTATTAATTCGAATCATGGTTGTCAGAGAATTATGGGTAATGAATAATACACCTCTACAGCTACCATGGCCACTAATTTCATACACTTTATGTGTTATGCCCCATCAACCAAAATTTCCACTTAATTTACAACATATATCTTCCCGGTCCGGTTTAAGTCCAGTCAAAATTATACTGTTTGTTGTATTTTGATCATCAGATGTGTGAAGCATTATACACGTACAAACTTGGAGTCGTCAAATGAGTTAGAACTTTAGAGACCCGATCGGAGAACAGCTCTGAAACGTTCATTGAATCGCGTTATTGCAATGAGTAATAGGGATTCGTTTTAAAATGAGTGGATAATTCTGTACACTGACAAAAAAATATTATATTATTATCGATGGCTGTTTTGTTTTAACATTTTGAGGAACAGATCCAGTATGCATTGAGAGCGACATCTGCTCATCAAGGACACGAAGACAGGCAGCCAAATCTTACTTTCACCTTGGAGGATATGCGGAGAAGAAATGCCCGGATCCGCTGATCAATTAATAGCCAGTAAAGGATCTTTTTCTCTAGTGGCCTCGTTCCTGGGGCTTATCTCGGGCAGACGCCCCGTAAGATAAAGTGGTGGATAGTTTCGTAATCGAGTGTCCGCCGGGCCTCACCGATAGGGGCGGCCGATCCATCAAACGCCCCTCTTTATCCGCCTACGATTATTCTAGTAATTGCGTTGCCCCGGTAATTACACCGGGATTCCTTTAAACTTTCCTTACCCCCCCCTCCCCTCAGATCGCATTGCATTCCCAAAATAATTGAATTTCAGAAGAGGCTTTGCTTTTATTTTTCCTCTTTTTTTTTTCTTCTTTTTTTTACAGCCTCGTAGCAGATATAATAAATTGTTTACTTTCTACTTCAGATTTCGGGTATTCGTCCCGAAATCTGAATCGTTCTGACTCAATCATTAATATTAAATTTATTTTATTTCTTTCCTTTTCATTTGCCTTTAACATTCGTGTCGTTATTAAAAGTAAATTTTCAAGGTGTCGAGAATAAAATATTAATTAATATTACTCGGATATTTTGAAATAGGGCTGCTTTGCTATCTAACTGTCATTTGAAATAACTATTATATTTTTTATCTTCTGATGCCTTGTGTTTTAAGCGATTTCCTATTGTGCCCTCATTGGTCGATTTTAGCCCCTTTTCATTTCAAAATATTGAATTCTGGAGAACACAGAAGTGTCAGCAGGTGTCAAAATGCATCTTTTAAGTAGAATTCAAAACAGTTTTGTCGAAACGAAAATATTCTTGCAGAGCTTGTCCCGTCGGATGCTTTTGAACAATCTTTCTGCTCTTGTATGATCTCACTGAGTTGACATTTCACCACTACTAGCTTAATGCAAACTGAACATGCGAGAATTGTACCTCGCACTCTATTTGCACCCTGAATCAGAAACATGTTCTACCGTTGGTCTGTTGAATTATTAAATTTAACATCGATGAATTTTGTTTATATGTAATATGCTTATGTGCACATAATTATTGAATTGTATATCTGACATCAGAAAATAGACGAATGGTGTAAAATTTTTTACCTAAATTATAATAAAGTCAGCATATTGTCAAAAATTATTCAAAAAAAAATTTCATTAATGTATGCTTATTTCTATGATCGGCGAATTCAATTCGTGATAAAGAATAAATCTTTTCTTTTAAGTATCCACAACTGATGCTTAGTAAAATATTTCGTTTTGCCAATCCTTGTCGTTTGCTAAAGCTTTGCATTATAAAGCGTTTTATTCTTTACAAGGAATGAAAAGGCAAAAAGTAAGAAAGAAACGGCAAAAGATAAATGTTTGTCATACTTTAAGAAAAATAACGACCCCACAGCTAGAAAATTTTAAAAAAAATTGACAGAATGAATATTTTTTCGTTTTTTAAATGCCAATATTCTAAAACTCCTGTTATGCACATTTATTGCTCTTTTCCGGATTTTCATCCTCATTGGTTACTATCTGCATTATTTAATTTTAGTCAGAATTAATCAGAAGGATTTATAATTTGTTAGTGCTCACACAAAATAACATTTTTTTTCTTCCTTCTACTGTTTTGAGTTTGTTTAATATGCATATTATACCTAACTTCTGAGGAATGGTACTTAAACTTGTTTCTGATTTTTATATCGATGAGTTTTTCTTAATTCATTATTAGTTAACATAATTGAGCAAATTAAGTTGCATTTGATTGCCCACACTAGTTTTTGTGCTATATATATATATATATATATATGCTTTTAAGCAATCTAGCTGATTATGCGGAGAAAGTGAAATCAAACCAACTCCAGTCTCCTCTGACATATGTTAATATTTATATTTTGATAAACTTAACATTTAATACGAATAATGAGAAGAAATTGCTCAGTGTTAAGAATATTTTGCATTAAATTTAGATTGGAAGGTTTCCATTGTGACTTACTTCGACGGTTGATGGTGAATTCGTCTTCCTTCGAAGATTGAGAGAGATGTCGTTTCCTCCACTTCATTCATTATACGTCGACACTTTTTGCATTTGATGAACGCATTGTGCATTTCTTCCTGTTGACACAATAGAGTCAGATTTCTCTTTTATTTTAACATTAGGACCCGATACATTTTTCTGGTTCACTGTTGGTGTTCTTTAAATGAATCCCATTTACTTCATTCCTTATCGCACATACACTCCTATCAGTTCATGCAAAATTTGCTAAAGGTCTAATATTTTGGCGCCAATAATTTTTTTTCCTGTTTTCAGCTATGCTATTCCCATGCATATAGATTGAGAGACAAACTTCTCACCTAATGGATTTTTCTCTAAAATCTCTCCGGTATCTACAATTTGGCGAAAAGATCAAGTATCTATTTTCATTTCTTCAGTTCATCAACGCTTAGAACTTTAAAAACACAGAAATTATTTAAAAGATAATTTTCCACACTCGTGTAAGCCCGAAAGGGCCAATTCATCAATATCAATATATTTCGTACATGGGAAAGTAAAAGGGGGCCCAAAATTCTGGTTTTTAATATGAAACCAAGAAAGAAGTCTGCTGCCAGTACTTTTAATCTGTTGCGCCAAAAAGCTCCTGTCTGTACAATTTCTAGTTCCATTTGCGTCAGCAGCGTGTGTTCCTAGTGATAGCCTGGAAACTGTTTCCAGTATCGGTTTATCGATGAGACGGATCTGTACCACTTGGATTTCCTAATGATACTCACCATCCCTGGGGAATGACATATCCAAGGGAAGGATGAAAATAGGGAACAAGTAGCTCCATGTTACGGTTCTTGCTTCCCATGTCCCAAGGGGTTTTCCACGATGATTCAATTCGAAGGACAGAAGTGAATTTTCATTCCATTTTCTTCTCCTTCCACCAATCAGAGATGTCTTCCAATTATAGAAGATTTCTTTTTTTATCATCCGTCTTAAAAAGGAAGGAAAAAGATAACATCAAAATCCAACCAAAGTGGAAAAAAGGGCCCTCATTCGCCCCGAAGGCTCGCGGAGTTCCGCGGGTTTTTTGTTTCCATTCATTGTTTAAATATTTGCCTTCAATTAGAATCAATTGTGGATGAGTTCGGTTTCCAAATGAGAATCGATTGTCCTTCCTTGAAGAAACATCTTTCTGCAGTTCGGAATATTGTGAGTACCCCCCCCCCCCCGTTTCTCAGAGCAACATTGGGTCTCTCCTTAATTGGAAGGATTGAGCGATTGCTGCTGCCGCCTCTTTAACAGTCTTTCATCGAGGGCAGCGCATTCGATGTCTTGAATTTATTTCGGCATGCACGAAATAACTGCATTTTTTATCCTTTTTTTTTTCTGAAGGAGATGTTTTGACACATCATATTCCAACCAACTTATTATTATTATCAGCACGCTATTAAAAAAATAAACGATGAATATTGAGTCTTTGCGAAATTTCTCATACCTTTGTATTTTATCATCAGATAAAATTAGAGGTGAAGGATGGGATCTATTTTTATGATCTTTGGAATGCTTCTTACTTTTTTTTAGGAAGGATCATCCTTTAAGCTGTTCTATCGCGACTTGCTGAGTACTTCTATAGCTCAATAACTTC
The DNA here is from genome assembly GCA_026289955.1 of Argiope argentata. Lineage (NCBI taxonomy): Eukaryota > Metazoa > Arthropoda > Arachnida > Araneae > Araneidae > Argiope > Argiope argentata. The sequence continues at coordinate 1,805,871 of JAOUZG010014841.1, read as the reverse complement.
AGAAGCAGCGAAGTAAACACTTTGACTTTGGTATTGTTTTTTAAATAGTCAAATTAGTTATTTAATTAACTGTTAGCATTTTGAGACAGTGACGATAAATCGAAAGTTGACGTCAACTCTTGGCAACTTTTCCAGTGAAACGATGCTCTTCAGTTAATCTCAATTATACTGAATTATCGTGATTTATTGATTAATGATTTAAATTTTATATATTTTCATTCCAATAAAAGCGCACCAAATTAATTTTATTCGACAAACTATATGAATTTTACCTTTCTAAATCACTTAAAGGGAAATCCATCTGTTAATTAGGTAAAGTATGCCACTCATTCAATCCCATTGAGGAGACATCAAAAAATCAGGTTTGATTGCTAAAAAAATCCTTCATGTGATTAAAATTATTTTTTATCTTTTATCCGTTTCGTGCTTTTAAAGATGGAATTTTGTAATCCATTTTACATTCCTTTCCTGGCGTGATGGGATTTTGAAATGTTATGTCTTGCGAATTCATAAATAGCAGTATACAATTTAAACATTTTTGTAAATTAGGAGTCAATTAATCATACGATTAAATTAAATTCTAATTCTATGTTGTTATGAACTCGTAGTTCTTTTGATTTTTCAGTCGATGAAGAATCAGAATCAACAGACCTCAGTCACAAACAACAACACGAAGACAAGAATGACTGAGCAGACAACAAATGCTTAGTCGCTCTGAACTCAAGCAACACAAAGCAACACCCGTTTACATTTTATTTTATTTTGTTACGTTTGTGATATTGAAACCTAAATGATATAAAACAATTCAAGTAAAAAAAATCTACCTTTATTATCCATGTATTCAAAGTTACAAGAAAAGACAATAACGAAGTCGGCCCGCTCTATTCGTTCATTTTGTTTTCGTGTCAATCTCCTGTTCCCCCGTCGAGTGTCAGCTGCTCTCCTTCTCCCGATATTTTTGAAACAAGTCAAAAGAAATGCCTCAGTGCGTTCTCTTGGGAGAAATCTGGCGAAGGAGTTCGCTAGCCAAAACACTTCACTGGTTGGTTTCATACGAAATCTCATGTCTCCCCCCCCCCCAGATACCTGAAAATTGGCTAAATTGGTGCATGGGATATTCGATGTAACAAGTCTGCACGGCTCATTCTGTCAAAGGGCATTTTTCCTTCGAAAGAAGTAATGTTTGGACATATCTCTCGGAAATCCATGGTACTCGGAGTTGAGAACTATGAATTGGTAATGAAATTCATTGGATCGTCATGTTATCAGTATAAAATAAAAAATGGGTAAAATTTAGACACTGTTGGATCGGAAGGGTTCATTGGTTTTTCCAATTATTTTGGATGAACGTATAATAATCGAAAGCTGATCAACCCACATAATACTAATAAAAGTGTTAATTATATGTATAATTATATACTTTTATTAATACTGTATATTCTCTGAAAAATGTGAGTGTAAGAACTAATTTTTATTTCTTCAAAAGTTGTTTACCTAAAATAGCAGTGACAATTTTCTAAAACTGTGGTCGGCTCTCTCCTTCATAATTTCCTATTTATCTCAGATTTCATCTTTAATTAGGCAGTTGCGTCACAGATCTCATTCTTGCAGCAAACGATGACGCGGGGATAGCCTCCATTTCGAATCTCTGAAGATGTTCGGGCTCTTTTGGAAAATGAGAGGGGCGATTCGTTATCCTTGCTTTTACGTTTTCCTTTTTTGGAAAGTTTCATTAGACGAAATGTTATCGACATTGATGAAAATCGGAAGCGGCCTGTACTCTCTTTTAATGCGTCTGAGAGAAGAATGAAAACGATATCGTCGGTCCATTTCGATGACAGGAGAGGGATTTAATGCGTTAAAAAACCAGTTTGTTTTCAACATTGAGTTGAAATGCTCCGTTTACGCCCATTATCTTGAGTACATATGCATTTGTTGTCTGATTGATTGATGTGTTTGATTGGGTGACACATTAAAACGAATTTTATTACATGTTCTTTGATGCAAAAAGATATTTTTCGTTTGAAAAGTAGATTTTTTTTGTTAATATTTGCGTTAACATGATATTTTTGAACTTCGGGTAAGATATAACTTATTAATATGCATTTATTTTGACCGTTATCAAATGAGAGGAAATATTAAACCAAAGTAATTTAATTAATTCCTCGTTTAGGACTCTTGATGACGAAAACAATCATTTTGGATATTATATTTATTAATGAATAGCTCTTAACCACAAGGCTTATGGTTTGTTTTTGTTTGTTTTGCTTTCTAACTAGTATCCCTGTAATTTGTACATAGGAAATCTGCCTGATTTTCCGCCCCTTTATATAAAGACATGGCATGCAAATAAATGGTAGGATGAAATTAATGTATAATTGTTTCCATAAAATAATGTAGATTGCCATTTTCTTCAAAATTTCAATGGATTCTGCTATTTATCTGCCTCAATCTTAAAAGCTTACCGACTTAGATAAATAAAATCCTGTGCGAGTGTGTGCGTGTTTTCTCTTTTCAAATCAAAGCGAAGTAGTAGCCATTCCGCACAATGAGCGGTGATATTTTAAGGATAGCTTTATTCTAATACACGAAAAAGTCGAATGAAAAACACACCTTCCCATGATATAATCCCTTATATAATCGTGAATATATAATCCTTAATAATCGTGACTAAAACAATTCATATGGAAGCAATTCTCTCTTGGTACTTTATGAATAACCAGAAAAATTGCCCTTGTATGGTAAAATATTGAAACTAAATATGACTCCCTGAAACTAGATAACTGCTCAATAGAATGAAAATAAAATTTCGTCTCTTCTTTTTTAATGATGAGAGCCTTGTCTTTTCTTTTTTTTTAATGCAAATACATGTTTCGACACCCTCTACTTCACTATGCAGATTCTCTATGGTAAACAGATTCTCGTGGCTTCTTCGTGCACTGTAGTTAGAAAATTAAATGCATGAGCATCAAAGACGGGCTTTAATGTCTGCGGGAGGGGGTGACGTCATAAGGGACAGCAGCTTGCATTCACGTCCAAATCTATTAAGGAAGTGGGTGCTCTATCGGATTTGCATTGGGTGGTGAACTTCATTGGATTCAACTGTAGGACTTCGAACCTTTCAGAATCGAGAAACCATGTTGCTTAATTAAAAATTCTTCTGTAAGTATTATCATTCTTAACAAGGATCATTATAATATTCATCTCAGGAATTACTTATTTGATGTTCAAGTCCAGCAATGTTGTTTCTTTCTTTACTTCATCGAATGTGAAATATATTACATATCGTGTGATATAAAATCATTCAATCTGTTTACATAAATTCCTTATTTATATGCCTTTTAAGAAGATTATTTAAACTTATTCCAGTGAGATTTTTCTGTTCTTTTGTTTTCTGGTACAGAAAAAACTTATTTGTTAATAACCTTCCATAAATCTCCAAATTCATATTTTTTAGTAATTCAATCTGCAATAGATTCAGTTTTTTCTTTTTCTTTTTACACTTGACAAGCACGCTATGTGCTTAAATACCATGTATAAAACTTCTGATTCAGAAGCTTATTTGAAAAAAATAATAATATTGCCTAGTAACCTATTTATTCCTCTTGTTTAGTACTTATCGAAGCCAATTACTTTTCAAGAGATTCGGCACTCTTGCTTTCTCCCAAACCACTTGGAAATTTCGAGACTCTCATTTTGTCCAGCATACAGATGAGTTTGTGAACCTGTTCCGATTATAAACCCATACAAAGAGATTATAAACAATAGAAACAACTCCGAAACTAAATGCACTTGCACTAAATCGTTTTGATAAAATCGCCACGAATTTTGAACTGCCTCGCCATAAACCATCGAACAGGGATGCATCGGACCTGACGATGGAGAATTCATCTGCCTGCTCTTGGCCGTAGCTAAAAACTGAACCCCATCGTTCCAGTGTAAACTAATAAAGTGAAACGCTTTTCTTAAAAAAAACGCAACTCCATTAGATAATGAAAAAATATTCTGCAGCTCTTTTTATTACAGCTGTTTCTATTTCTCCATCATCGAGCATTATCTCTGGTGATGCGATGAATCTTCATTCCGCCGTGGAAGATGAGTGGCGGGGAGAAATTATTGGCATCGTAATCTCCGTAAAAGATTTTCAACAGATTTCGTTTCTCCTAGGCAAGTATTGATCATCCGCAATGAGCTGGCAAGGGGATGTGGCGAGCAGAAAAATAGCTTACATGTTCTCCGTCTCGCCCCATTGAACGCGAAACTTCCGTTGCCATTCTGTGGCCTGATTATGATGAATAGGAGACTCGGTGTTTTTTTTTTCTATTTCTTCTCCTCCTGGCTTTCTTTTTATCGCACTTTGTTTGTTACAGTAATGGAAATTGAATTGAACAGAGACTATAACTTACTTTGCCTTATTAAACCGTCTCTCTTGCTTTCAAAAGGTTGGATTCGTTGTCCTTTTTAATTTACATTTAGGAATAAATGCTATTGCGCCGATAATCTTTATGCATTATTATAGAGCGAGGAAGGCTTCTGTTATTTTTTTTAATAATCGTCTTGCATTCAACTGACCGCCCCACTACCAGTGAGTGCAGCAGTATCTACTGAATGTGCTGTGGCCAACTGCTGTCTTTAGTGACAATGATTCACCAAATTAACACCCTCTTCGAGGCATGCGACCCCTTGACCACAAAGCGGTCAATCACTTACCTTCCTTTTCATCTTCCGGTTCACCCTCCCGGTAAATAAAAGGAGCAAGGAATCACTTAAAGAAAATACCCACGAAATTCTCAATATTTTTTCAAATTCTCGCTTCACCAAACCTCACAATCTAAACACTTTCAAACAGTTTGTTTAAAAAAAAGAAGACAATTTTCAGCATTATGTCCTTTAGAGTTTTAAGATTATTTGTCACCATCAGCACTGTTCTTAAGTTGTCATTTTCAACTTTTAGATTACGTCTTAGTTCCTAGATTTCTGTGCATTCTTTTAAATAGTGGTAAACAGTACCGATTCCTCCATAAACATTTATTTTCCTGCATTCTTTTAATTTTTATAAATTTAGTATGTGACATATGTAATCGGAAACCATTTCGATAAAAAATTAGCGGGCTGAAAGATCAAAATGCTGTCGCCCACCAAAACACTTTAGCACCCTTCCAGATTTTTACATGATTGGAAATATTGCTATTATAAGGAAACCTCTTTATATCATCAATCCGAAAGTTGCTGAATAAGGCTAGCAGAAATGAGATCGATGCTGAATGTATTCACTGGTATGGCTCAAAAACGGAACTTTGTAGGAGTATCTGGGCTCTCAATCGGCTACCTCTTGCACTGATAATAGTTTTTATATACATGTTTTACCTTATTTATCATAATCACAAGGCGAATTTATCTGGTTTATGAGTCAATTTTATTATTGATTAGTAGAAAGAGACGGAGGAGGAAGAACCCGAAAGGGAGAAAGAGTTAAACCTATTTTAGGTGCTACTAATAACCGAGTTACCTAGCCAGGAGGCTATTGTCACCACTTCTCCTGCGATGCTGATTGGTCGGGGCAGTGTGGACCAGATCAACACCTCCTAAAGTACTTTAGGAGGTGTTGACCCGGTTCGTACAGCTGAGTAACCCAGGCTACCTGTGGAAGGGGAAAAAAGCATTCATTTGTGAAGGCAACAGTTTTGAAGATCGGTCGTAGAACCAACATTGGAGCTTCTTATTATACGCACCATCGATCTGACAGTTCGTGGCCATGAAGGACGTCTAGTTAATTCGACGTTTGAATTAAAATTTCATAGAATACGTTAAACTAAATTAAATAGGAGGCGTTAGACTGCTCTATAAGGAAAACCATTTGGTCCATTTCACCCAAATTTCGTATATGTGCTTTCCTGAATGTGCGGTTTCGATTTTTGAAGAAGGAAAAAAAAACACATTATTTATATCTCGTGGAATTGCACTATTACACGGTATTATAACACAGTATATCCTATGTTTCTTTGTTCTGAAAATTGCATTCGATAGTACATAAGTCACTCGTTTGGAGGTGGGATGCATGTTGAAGAATTCAATCTTATAAGACTTACAATCAATCTCTATCAATCTTTTAAGAATTACCGAACATTCCTTTTATAAATGTAGCTCTGTATATTTTACTACAGCCAAAAGTCGTAAAAAATTTAGATCAGGTGACCGTAGCGGGCAAGATGTTTAAAAGATGTAAAAAAGATCAAGATGTAAAAACGTCCTACTTATTAATCTGTCATCGAAATTTTTTCCCCATAATAATGCTTTAACAGACTACGCAAGTTAAGGAAAGTCTACCATTCCCATGAAGTGTTGTCGTGTGCTGACCAAATTCTGGAGCACCAGTGTAGCAGTAACATAATATTTACTGGCCCCGATAAAGTGTTTCCTTCAAAGAATTAAGAAATAATCGCGGAAGATAAGCTGAAGCAGCACCACGCTGTCTTTTTTGACACATGCAAAGGTACTTGTTGATAAGCGTTGGGACTTAGACCATTTCTTGTATTCTACAGACCTCCCCACCACAACTGAATGAAGCAGTATCGCCACCATTCGCTGCCGACCGGGCAACGAACATCAATGCAGATGTTTACCTCATCTCATTATCACCGGAAATCAATTGCTGAGTGCGAGCTGTCTTATATGGATAAAGTTTTTAGACTTTACTCGAAACTCACTACACTGCCCTATATGGTACATGCCGAAATCCCCTGATATCGTAGTTGCCCACCTGTCACCATGAAAACCTGCTGCTTCCTCCATTTCTGCAGTTATAAATGTACAGTTTCTTGGAGTCAAGCTGGTGTGCGATCTCCTTGTTTAACTGCTAATGTTCCGATTTCTTTAAAATGAAAATTCGTATTTCGAATATTTGGAATCGTCAGAGGGTTTACAGTAGGCTTTTACTTACTAAAGTATTGTTAACTCATTAGGAATATGTATATATTATTTATACAAGAGCTGGACAATTAATGGGAGTGTAAGATGATGGAATCCCCGTTTGGTGAAAGTATGCTTCACAGCTTCTTATACAGATTGAACACGCTGCGCGTGTTTAAAAAAAATGTGAAAATGTCTGCTTTTAGAGATATTTCTTATTCTAAGGATCTAAACATATTCTTTTTTTTTTATCGAAAACGTTTACTCACCTTCTTTGGTTTCGTGATCCAGCTAAATATTTTTATAGACTGGATTAACGTAGGTTTTAATTTACATTGCTAATATAATTCTAAGATACTTTTATTTTTGAATCTTAACATACCCAGTTTGTCATTACTTACTCATTACTTGTATCATTCAGAGACCGAATGATATTGTACAAAGTCAATTTAATCCAACTTTCATATCACGTCTAGTCTTTGGACTAAATAAGGATATAAAGGGAAGACCGTGCAGTTTCTTGAGCTAAAATAATGACCCACATCTCTCACACATTTTCAACGCGTATATTTCATGTTATAGCAGCTTAGTTATTAGTAGATCTTTTGTTTGTGGATTTTCTTCAATAATTTACTTGTATCTTCTGTTTGAGATGTGCATTGATTGATACAAACAAGACGACATATGATATACATACAAGACGACTTTATAATTCGATATTAAAGGATGGTTTGTTTAAAAATGTGAATAAATTCTTCGTCAAAATTCACTAACATGCGGTTGAGATTGTAAGATAAGAATGATTTCATCCTTCAGTAGTCTTCAGTAATATAAGCAAGGGGAAAATGTCGTCTGCATCCAATTACTTAACCTAGTACAAAGTTATTGTACAGAGTGATATAGAAGAAGAATGGCGGTACAAACACCACCCCTTTCTTCCTTCTTTAATCGTCATGTTTAGGCAAATATTTGAAGGATGTATCGAGCATAATATTTTTTTCGCACATTGATGGCATATGAATAAATATGATCATAGTATTAAAGACGCTGAAATGTTACTTTTCACGTCGGTATTTTTTACGGAACATGCACTGAGTAGTTTACTTATCAAAAGAAAAACTTAATGTCTCTACGAAAGCGGCAGATCCACCAATTTGAGGAATGGGTTATGGCAAGACAGATGGCAAACGATATTGACATGACGTTGAAATTCCGCAGCAAGTGGTTGTGCATTAAGGTGGTGAAAAGCAATAACACTGAGCTCTGATAATATATAAATGATTATTGAGAAAATAAATGTAAGCAGAGATTAACGCAAGGTGTTTTTCGGCAAAATCTGTCCGGACTCATGGTAAGTCTGAAATCAGATTTTATCTGAGGATGAGGTCTCTTGAAGCATTCATTTTCTGTTCGATTCATTAAAGAATCTTGTCGACATTTTCCTATGGGAATACAACAAGGCCGAGATCTTTCAAAATGTTCTGATTTCATAGAAATCCTGGCATATTACGGAGAGAAATTGCCATTTTACAGTCTTGAAAGTAGCAAACGACATTATGCGAAGAAATCACCGATTCTCTTACATGAGAATTCAAAATTAATATTCGACTAAATAAACTTTTAAATCGGTTATTTATTATTGTTGAATGGATAGATAAGTATTTCATATTACTGTTTTAATTTTCTATCAATTTACGAGAATGGATCTATCATGTACAGTATCACGTAATCGTTGCGATTAATCGGCAGTAATGGATATTGCTAATTAAGAGAAAACAATTGCATGAGAACGCGTAACAAGGGAGCAAATATTGGCTGAGAAAAGTAAGTCGTGTAATATTTTAAATATATCAGGCGCAAAAAGAAATCGTTTTTAAAAACCATATTTTTATTGCCTTTAAACTGTTCTAATTTTCCGAATGTATGTGCATCAGTTACAACAAAATATTGCACAAATTTTTGGTTATTAAATTTTGATATCAAAATAGCAGAAATATGCAGACTGCACTTGTCCAACAGAAGGTGCGGGCATGATGGGAATATCAGAATATTTAACTTAGAAGCAGAAGTTAAATATTTTATATAATTGAAATGCTTTATTAAATTTTTAACTTAGAACTAACAGAATATGGTCATACATTTTTTTCGACGGAAAATGGATGCCCTCAATTGCGAAACTTTAAAATTAACGGTCTTTTAAATTGTTTACAAAACACTTTTTTCTTTGGCAGCTTGAAATATTGAAAGAGTGCCATTGTCTATGATTCGGATAGATTTTCGGTTATTCAGTAAATAAAACAAAAGTTTTCTGAATTGATTTTGCTATTTAAATAAATGCATGCATGCATTGACTCTTCAATGATCGTAGGAAAATAATTTGTAAACTCATTCGCTCTCTGTAGACTGTAGGAATCTCTATGAACTCGACGTGACATACTTGACTTTGTTAGGGATTGAAATTCTTTCGAATATAATATCTTCAAGTTAAAAACTTACATTTTATAATAAGTAACATCTTTTTCAAGGCATAAAAAAAGGCAAGCCAATGAAATAAAAAGTTTTTAAAATAGTAGTTGCAAAATTCAAAGTTGTAACAGAATCTTCTTTCTGATTTTAAGATGGTGTCCATTTCTTTTTATGGAATAATTTTTCTCAGCATTTTGTTGAGAAAGAGCGGAATATTTTTACATGCGTAGAAAAGAAATTACATGAAGCTTCCTCTGTCGTCAAACATCTGTTTCATTTACTAGCTGGAGATTTTTGCCACCAGGTCCGATCTAAATATCGACACTTGCAACATGTGTCCCACCCGTATTCTCGCTGCACGCTGTCACTTCGCAGTGGCAGGTTATTAATTTTTATTAGTTCCTAAAATGAGGAATATTAGAGATCGTAACAGTTCATTTATTTCTAAAGATTTATCTTAATTTAAACCAAAGTAATATCATTTTAAAATGTTCTCTTGTTTCCTGATCCAATCCACTTGTTCTAATTAATGAATTCAACAGAAGCTGTGTAAAATTTCTGAAACAGCTAAACGCCGGTTACTTTCTCACACTATGTGTGAGAGATGAAAATTGATGACCTAAACAAAATACTTTTAAAAAGATCCCTGCGTTTCCCTTACCTCCTATGTGTGAAACATGGAAATCCCCATCGAAATCTGATTTTATAAGCTCTTTAAAAAATATTTTCCCTATCAAAGTCTTGGTATTTAAGACCAGGGATAATGATCTTTCGTCCCTTTTTTTACACTTACCTTTTTGGTCAATTCCGTGTTGTGTCGTCCTGTGTTGTGAGCGCCGCCTTCGCTTGTGAATAATGCCAGCTTCCGTGATGGAATAAAAAGAACTGAAAAATTCACCCTGTATTCTCCAGAATTTCGACCACGACTCAGGTATCTGCTTTCATCAAATAATTTAATTTTTTTCATTATCTATCTATCTATCTATCTATCTATCTATCTATCTATCTATCTATCTATCTATATATATATATATATATATATATATATA
>JAOUZG010014841.1:1750734-1790447 GCA_026289955.1 Argiope argentata | reverse complement strand
TATATATATATATATATATATATATATATATATATATATATATATATGCATGCATGCATGCTACATTAACTTCAATGGTATTGAAATCCCTCCAATTACTAAATTGCTGAATGGCACATACACTCAAATGTAAACAAATCTCTCTGCCAACTCTTAAGACTGCTGCATTGAACGCTTTTACAGCTGCGTTTCATGTAACTCTTCACTTGATGAAAGAGCTGCAAAATTTTAAGAGAAATGCTCTGGAGAAGGCTCTTTTGAAATTTCCTTCTGTGAGAAGAAATGAAATTTAAAAAATCCAAAAAAAGATTTTTAAAAAATGTGCATTCGGTTCCAAATTAGGCTTCACTGTCACTAGAAGAGTGTTGACAGTTAATAGCGCTTATTCACCAGATGAGTAAGAGTTATGACTTAATTAACGGAAATCGACGACTTTATCTTCTAGTATTATTATCTAAAAAAATTGTTTTTATATTCCTAGAAAATTAAAACTTCATTTCCGAATAATTAAAAAAAGGGCATTAATTTTCAAAATTGGAATTAATTTTCAAAATTTAATTCGGCATTCTAATGCCTGCGTTCCATCCATTTCCACATGCTTTTAGAAGTTCACGAAAGCCCCTTAATTTTTGATCAGAAATATTTAGAAAATTTTGATCGTAAAGAACAATTTTCTTGGGCGTTCTTTCGTTTGAAAAGTGTATAATATGGGAAAAGCCTTTTCAATCAGAACGGCTGGGAGCAGACAGTGGTTTCTGCAACTTAAATCCATTAGCTTAGCAAGCCGGTAAATCACCTCGGTTGAAATGTCGACAATAACTTCTAAAATTCGCCGCTTGCCAGATGTGAATGTCCAAGAAGTTCCCGTAACTCATGTTTCGGAACGAAGTTTAAACTTATAACTCTAACCATATTTTAAATTAGCACACGATAGCTCAAACTCCCTCGGAACCACTTCGGTTTTTAACCGGTTCGCGATGTTAACTAGAACAACTGTTATCAAACAAATTAGAACAATATTTAGACATAAATAAATATATTTGTTTTAATGTGGAGTATTTATAGGGCATTTTCAATAACTTTTTAGCTTCAGCTTAGGGATTTTATTTATTGTATGCGATTGTAAAATTTATCCTAAATCTTGCCACTTTCCACGAAATTCTCTCCAAATTGCGCGGCTGTTTTGTGTCTATCTCAGGTCTCGTGTGAATCAGAAAAACGGATTTATGTCGAATTGTGTTGCAAAACATGACTTGGGCCATTTTAAATAAAAACCTTTCTTCCTAACTAAAAGAAAATGTCCAGAAGGCCTCTGGGCGCATTTTCGAATTCGACGGAAAGAAAATAAATTTATATACTGCGTGGAAATGGTTTTTAAAAAAGTGCTGACTTCTGGTATGAAACGTATCGGAAAGAATGAAAAGTTTCCATAAAGGCTGAAAATCAGTATTTGCTGAGAGCCCCCGGTGATGCTCCGAGCTCTTCGGAATTTCTCTCTCGCTTTTTTTAATTTCATTTTTGGGTCGATGAATTCGGGCTGTTTTGTTTCCTCTCCGGTTGTCGTTTACGAGATAACGTCCTCGGTTCCTGAGAGGACAAAAGTTCTGACTATCGATCCGCATTTTTTCCCCTGCCACTGAAGTCAAGTTGTCAGAAGAAATTGGTAAAATAAGACAACTTAGGCTCCTATTGGCATGTTGCTGTTAGTTAAGTTGGATTTTTTTTCTTCTTCTTTTGAGTGCGAAGGGAAAATACTGCTATCGCTCAAAAATTCCAATTCAAAATTACATTTAATTTTCTGCTTTCAGATTTCCCTCGAGGTGCACACGTCTTCGCAAAATTTATACATTTCTATTAGGCAAACCACTTGGGATCCATTTCGTCAGTCCGGGTTGATTGTGAATTCAATGAACTTAAAAAGATGAAATTTGGTGTACTGATTTTCGGGTGTTGTCAAAGGGAGGAGTATTCATCTGCTTTTAGGTTTGTGAATAATGTGAATAGCTCAAGCTAGTTATGTGTCTGGAGCATTGTATGTAGGTGGGGGTTTTTTTAGGTGGATTGTAAAAAAATCGACGCAATCAGGTCAAAAGATGTCACAGTGCTTATATATATATATATATATATATATATATATATATATATATATATATATATATATACAATGAAGTGACAAAAGTCATGGGATAGCAATATGCAAATATACAGATGGCAGTAGTATCGCAGCGAAAAAGTATAAATGCGCAGTTCGTTTTCCAGAGCTTTCATTTGTGTTCAAGTTATTCATGTGAACAGGTTTTTCGTGATTTATGGCGGCACGACGAGAATCAACAGACTTTGAACGGGGAATGTTAGTTGGAGCTAGACGCATGGGTCATTCTATTGCGGATATCGTTAGTCAATTCAACATTCCGAGATCCACAGTATCAAGAGTGTGCCGAGAGTATGAAATTTCAAGGCATCACATCCCATCATGGACAGGTCAGTGGGCGGCCACCTGCACTTAACGACCGAGACCGCCGACGTCTGTGTAGAATGGTCAATGCTAATAGACGTGTAGCACTTCGTCAAATAACTGCAGGAATCAATGTGGGACGTACGAGGGACGTGTCCGATAGGACTGTGCTACGAAATTTGTCTTCCTTGGGCTATGACAGCAGAAGACCGACTCGAGTGCCTTTACTGACAGCACGAAATCGCCTGGAGCAACTCTCCTGGGCTCGTGAGCATATCGACTGGTCCCTAGACCAGTGGAAAACCGTGGTGTAGTCAGATGAGTCACGATTTCAGTTGTTACGAGCTGATGGTAGAGTTCGAGTGTGGCACAGACCCCATGAAGCCATGGACCCAAACTGTCAGCAAGGCACTGTTCAAGCTGGTGGTGGCTGCATAAAGGTGTGGGCTGTTTTTACATGGCATGGACTCGGTCCTCTGATGCAACTGAACCGATCATTGACTGGAAATGGTTATGTTCAGCTGCTTGGGATTTTTATGGATGACAATGCGCCATGTCACCGGGCCAGAACTGTTCGCGATTGGTTTGAAGAACATTCCGGACAATTCCAGCGCATGATCTGGCCACCTAGATCGTCCGATATGAATCCCATCGAGCATTTATGGGACATCATCGAAAGGTCCGTTCGTGCCCAAACTCTTGCACCTTCCACACTTTCGCAATTATGAACGTCTATACTGACAGCATGGCTCAATATTCCTGCAGAGTACTTCCAACGACTTGTGGACTCCATGACACGTCTAGTTGTTGCACTTCGCCGGACAAAAGGAGGACCGACACGGTATTAACAGTCATCCCATGACTTTTGTCACTTTAGTGTGTATATATATATATATATATATATATATATATATATATATATATATATGTTTCCTTTTAAAGTTTTTAGAATATATATTTCTTAGATTTCATGTCAACTCAATGATTTTTTTATATTGCTATAAGAAGTTATAACGAAACTTATGCTCGTATAGGAACCAATTTAATTCATATTCAAGTTCTGTGCTCTTGCGTTTGATGTCATTCGTTTAAATGCTACTTAAATTTAACGGGGGGAAATGGAAATTTTAGAATTTTGTTGAGCTAAAAAACTAAAAGAGAATGAAACTAAAAACTGCATTCTAATCCTTCTATTAATTATCCTAATAATAAATGAATTTGGGCTCCTTTTAAAATGTTTGTTTTATCTTATTAATTGAAGCATTCTAGTGAGACGAACATTCAAGGATTGAATCAGTAGGAAATGATAGTTGTTAAATTGTCTCCACATTTTTAATGCAATGAATCTGTTTTTTTATATGTGCATTTTGATTTCTGTCTATTTTTCACGTATTCTCCAGAAAAAAAAACTCTTTAGTTCAAAATTATTTTTTATTAAAATTTAGAAAACTTATTTTATGATCTGACGATTGGCCAGTTTGATCAATCAACACATTCTTGAACCGGGAACATTATAACTCCAAAGCGCAATAAATTTAGTATCCGGTTTGGTTTGATTTTTTTTTTTCAAATTGCAGATTTTTATTAAATTTTAGGCGTCAGTGTGAAGTTATTCTTTCCATCTGTTCACAAACAATTGAACACGAAGATTCTGAAATGCAAATAAAGAAATACGGATTATAGATCAGTATCTAATCCGACCTGTGGGTTGATTGCCTGCACATTCTACATATGCATTTCTATTTAGTGAATAAGATAGCTGAAAAATGAAATATTCCAAGGTCAAGTTATTTTGCTTAGTCAGATCTTTTTACTTTCTCGCATACGAATGATAGAGAAAGTGATGTAATAGTCAAAAAATTAAAACTCAAAATTTTGATGAATTTTCGACCTCTGCTTCCCATACCAAAGATAACTCAAAGATTTTGGAAGAAACGGATTGAATATGGTATATAGTCTTAAAACCAAATTTGTGGATTATCAAATTTTGAGTAAAATCTGTTCGGAAGAAATCTGTCTCCCAGGCTATTTGCTTTTATAAGTTATCATGATAACTGTTAAGTAAAACCAGGTAGATACATAAAACTTTGTGCACAAATTTAAACTCTGTATCTTAGATGTAAGTCAAATTTTGACCCAGATAAAAGAGGGAGGGTAAAATCTGTCAGTCTGCTACTTCCAGAAGCATGTAAACGCAGTGTTTTAGATACTTTCTAATGTCAAATTTAAATGTGATTGTGTGATTACAAATGTAGCTTTTGTCAAATTTTGGCTTCAGTCGGTTGGGAAAGAATGCGTCTAAATTATAAATTCGATTTTCAGATACTATTAACCACGTGCCAGGAATTATTCGCGAAACAAAAAATCGTCTCGGATGGCACGATCCGTTCATTAAAGATGCTAGATTCACTCCGGGTCACGCCTTTTATTGAGAGAAAGTTTGGGGCAGATCCATCTGGTTTGTTTACCTAAGCATTTAAAGTGCACGCTTATTCTTTATGACACTTCAAAACACTCCACATTTCATATCAAATCCATGAGAGAGGGATCCCTTGGCTTCATTCAATCATTTAATCCTAAAGTATCGCTTCGCGATGCTCATTATTTTATCCGCAAAAAAAAAAAAAGCATTGGGGCATTTCAGAAAATTCTGTATTTTGAATTTGTGCTCGAATGTCCGTTATCAAAGATGAACCGTTCTTCTGACGGAAGTACGCGATCGATGTCCATCCACAGAAGAATGAACGATGACGTTTTCTAATCACAGGCTGTTGAGTGTGAGAAGTCGTTTTTCTTCTCGGAATCAGCAGTTGGAGTGATAATCTGAGCGGGGAAGATCATCAGGTAGAGCGAAACGTCCGCCCCTCTTCTTGGAAAACGTGCATCAGATGGAAATAATGTTTTAAGAATCTCGTTTGAGAAGAGATTTTTCTCATCGTTTCCATACGCATCGGGATCGTCTCCTCTGACATCGTTTAGCTGTAACTGAAGCGAACACATTTTTTATTGAGGAAAGGAGTCAATCCTTTCCTTTCCTCTGGAAATATTCAAATGGCGAATCGTGGGAGACAGCCGAGTTCTGTCGCGATTTAGAATATTTCTGCATTTCGTGTTTGAGATGTCGCATTTCAGAGTGAATGTTGGATAAACGAACTTTTTCATTGTTTTGGATCTCGAATTTTGATTTGTCCCGAAATAAAATTCCTGGTGTGCTTCAGAAGGAACATATTTCCTCGTACACGTTTAATGATCATTATGGTGGATGACCTGAAAGATAACTTCTGATTTTCAATTTATTGAAACAAAAATTAATTGATTTCTAAAGATATTTCTGTATCTAGTAATAAGAATAAAAACACATATGTTCAGATCTTTGGTGGGACAACACTTTATTAATCATTAAAAAAATAAGCATATTAAGATATTATCACAAACTTCTTAATTAATCTAGTTTCAAATTCGTAAAGCTAGAGACTTGTAATCAGTTTTTAACTCGCCTTTTGAAATTTTGTACACGGGAGTAATCTTTATACGATTGGCTATTTTAATATTTTCAGAATGTAATTATCAGTTTAATTCAATTTTTATTCATATCATTGTAATGAATGAGTGAAAGAATTGATTACAAAATTCATATTGTTTATAATAATAATAAATGGAGAATAGAAATATGATTAAAATAACTATTAATCCACTAATAAAAGTAAAATTGTTTTTACATTATTAAATCGTGTTATTAAATGATCAGTGTGGGAAATATTTGTTTGTTTATTTTTTTGCATAGAAAATGTATAAATTTTAAAAACTGCTATGAAATTATATGAATGTATTGTAATATTAAATTATTTCTTTAAGTCCTCTATGTATTTTTAAACCTTTGCCCTCCTATATCGTATCTGACTCGTTATTCTGAAGGATTATTGGTTTTTACATTCTCGTTAGATATTGATTTTTATGGGCGTTGTGAAATGGCAAAACCTCTAGTCAAATTTTTAGGAATGATAACTTGTTTTTAACTATATATTTAAAAGATAAAAAGGACTGCGCGCAAATATATTATTATAGGTCCCATTGTTTTTCGG
This sequence comes from Argiope argentata, assembly GCA_026289955.1. Classification (NCBI taxonomy): domain Eukaryota; kingdom Metazoa; phylum Arthropoda; class Arachnida; order Araneae; family Araneidae; genus Argiope; species Argiope argentata. The sequence goes on along the minus strand of JAOUZG010014841.1, from coordinate 1,783,910 downwards.
AGTGTGAGGGGTTAAGGTACTCTCACGTAAGAAAGTTAAGCACCGAGAGGAAAATGCTAATTTCCGGAAGCCAATCAGAATTGAAGAGGATGCAATTCGCTGCAGATGTAGATGGAATTATGCAAATATGTTAGATAACAGCCAATCGCTACTTCATGTGAAGAAATATGCAAAAAGGGCAGTCTTATAAGAAGACAGATTTATGAAGAGTTACAGAAGTTGATTGTAAGTGCTGATAGAAGGTGTTTAAAACTTTCGTACAATTTGTTTTCAAGACATACGTGTTTCTATGGCTTACTTTAGCTTCCAGAAGACGAAAAAAAGATTCTGAGCCCTGGCGTGCTTTGGAGCATATTGAAGCAGACAGTCGATCAAAGATGTTGCTCTTTTCTTCGGCGTTCATCATTCTGCAATTTCACGTTTATGGACACAATTCCAAACCACACAGACAGTTGTACAAAGGCCCGTAGCCAGTCGCCCAAGAGTTACAATTCCCGCGGAAGATCTATATATTGCTATTGTAGCCAAGCGGAGTCGAAGCGGAGAAGCGACCTCCACACGTGTGACATCTATGGTTGCAGCGTCCATTGGTAAGGCGATATCTTCAGCTACTGTACGCCGAAGATTACATATGAGTGGACTGTACACCCGGGTACCTCGAATTGGCGTTCCTCTATCCGTCCAATCAAGAGGGGCACGATTAAAGTGATGCCGGGAACATGTCAATTGGATTGTGTCTGACTGGGGCAATGTCATGTTTACTGGTGAGTCAAGATTTGCTGAGCAGCCAGATGAAAAGCGTATAAGGATATGGCGTGAACAAGGAACACGCAATCAGCTCCAAAACATCACCGAACATCACGCATTCCGAGGTGAAAAGCATTATCATGTGGACAGCGATTTCATTAAGATACCGAACCGACCTGCACATCTTAAAACGGGGTTCTGTGACGGCTTCCCTGTATCGAGATGAAGTCCTAGAACCCGTTGTGAGATTGTGCGCTGCAGCAGTTGGCCCTACTTTCGTTTTAATGGACGATCCCATAGAGCTCACATCGTGGATGACTACCTGGAGAGTGAAGGAACTGCCCGTATGGCGTGGCCAGCGCATTTGCCCGACCTTCATCCCATTGAAAATCTTTGGGATGCTCTCGTTCGTGCTGTATCTTCACGTTTCCCTCTTCCAGCCTCTCTTATTGAGGTGGAAACCTCTACAAGAAGAATGGCGATTGCTTGATTCTGCCCACCTAATTGAAAGCATGGTCACTGGTGTAAACTTTGTGTCAGGGGGTCACATACCCTATTAATGTACTTTTTCCATTTTATGCTGTTTATTTTCACTTTATACATAATTCTGTTTAAGTCTCGAGTATGTCATTATCTGATAACGTTTAAAAATTTGATATTGCTTCCCTTTCTATATATAATTATTTATTTTGTTTTATGCATAAATAAATGTGCTACTGTCATACTAAATTTTGTATCAATCAAAGCAGTATTTGTTGATGTTTTGCATTTTACTTCTTCGTGCTTAACATTTGGAAGTGAGTGTATTAACTATATGAAATATTCATATTTGTTTCTTCTTTTATTACAGGTAAGTTTATGGATTCCATTTTGAGGTTTCATCCGAAAAAAAGGACGGAAAATCAACTTTATGGTAAACGTTCTAATGTATATCCTGGAGTCTTCCAAAACTTTTTAGACCATATTAAATGTTGGAAGAACGAAATCTTCCAAAAAAGGTTAGATTCTTTAGATAGCGCGGGGGGGGGGGTTACATGGGTGCTGTTTTATTATTATTTTATTTACGGTTTCAAAACTAAGATTTAAATAATGCAAACGAAGAAACTTCTTAAAAAATAAAAAGAATTTATTTAAAGAAAGAGGGAAATTTTACAGAGGGAAGTATTTACAGGGAAATAGGAAACGAATTAAAACATGGAAATATGAAAAAGACAAGAATTTAGATAACTCCCTCTAGGAGGACGTTAGAAATCTGGAAAAGTCCATTATGTGACTGAAACAATTTACCGCATAGTTAGCGAGAGCGAAACGTCTTTATCGAACAGGGATGAGTAGAACTCAATCTGAATATTAATTGTGTTGGTGTTTCGAAAGCTCTCCAGATGGCGTTGATCTGGAATGGTATATTATGCCTCTGGGAAAGGATCTAACTTTTTACAATTCTCGCTTTGAATCATGTCCTACAGAGGGACAACAGAATCAAATGATGGCAAAACAAAATAGTTCTTTGGTTATTCTACACACAAACACACACACACATATAATCGCTTTTTAAACATCGTAAATTTTTCTGTAAATTTGCTTTTTTTTTCTCTTTTAGATTTATTTTTTATATCTTATTATACAGTCGTAATTTAAAATTTTAAAAAATTATAACTCTGTATCGACTGGATTCTGAAGTACAACGGCCATCTTCAAATACTTTAAGACATAAAAACTGAGATTAAATATGAATTTCAAATTTATAATCAAAATTCTTTCTGAACATCATTCCTAACAATATCATCTAAACTTATGGATTCAGCTGGATATCTCTGGGTGGGCCCGTGCCTTCCTCTGAAATCTGCATTCTATTTTTAACACTTGTTTTTTTTCCCCTGGAAAGCTAGGAAGTCTATCTCCACTGGCTTCATCTTATAAAACATGATTTTTAACATGATTTTATTTTGTTTGTTTGTTTATTTATTTGCGAATTTAGATAAATTGAAAATTATTTTTGGGAATTTGCTGACGGTTTTTTTTCCATTTCTTTTACCCCGATAAAATTGATAAAATTGATCGATACATCCACTAATTTTTTCCAAAAAATTAGAGGATGTATCGATCGAACATATTTACCAGATCGATCGAACGTATTTACCAGATGATCTGTTGTATGTAATTCACACTTTAATAAATTTAAAAAACAAATTAAGAATATTTTCCCTATATATGGTTTTATTTAAACTTACTCTTTTCCTAATTAAACTATCCTAACGATCGATGGTTTATTCCATAATTTTTTTGTACCTATTATTTTTTAGCTTTAATTTTTCCTATAAATATCTTAATTCTCCCCCTTTTAATAATTAAGTTGCGCTCCGATGTCCTCTTCTGTCTTTTATCCGGCCACAAATGTTGAGGGCATCCGACCTAATAACTTAAAATAATCAAATTATTGTTATCGATTTTTTAAAAAAATTCCTTGATTGAGTTCGAGATGATTATTAGAGGAAAATGTGGAACGGTCTTTAATCTTGGTTTATTCCATCGCACACTTCTTAAAAGTGGCGTGATTTTTCCTTCCTCTTCCGATTTGAATCTTCTACATATATATATATATATATAATGTTGTTTTATTTTTTCGCTTACATTGTGTAGAGCAAGTATAGCAACTTTTCAAAACTTTTTAAACCTTTCTAAACTCGAAAAACACATCTTTAGAAAATATCTGTCTGTGGCAAAGATAACTAAAAAACACCTTGAACTAAATGGTTGAAATTTGGTATATGGCCATTTCAGATTTCTATAAAATTTTATTTTCAAAGAAAGGTTGTCTGTACGGATATAAATTAGCATCATAGTTAATAAACAAAGGGGGCAAGATAGCCAAAATATGGCGCATGGATTTAACATCTATAGAACGGCCAAATTTTAAACCAAATCCAACAACGGGTCTATACTTTCTACATCTACACTTTTAGAAACATGTAAAAGCGGTAATTCAAAAAGGAAATGACATTACATCAAGTTTGGCATTAGGTTTTGTAGCTACAAGTTTTTTGTCAAATTTTTACATTATATTTCAATTTGTCAAGAAAAAGGTATCTAAAGCATAAATTTGATTTTCCGATACTATTACCCCCAAGCCTGGAATTAATCAGGAAAGAAAATTCGAAAACTGTATAACAGAAACTTTCAATAGAGTTTTAACACCCGATCATGCTTGTGAATGTTTTTGCCTGCCCTCAAAAATAACCAATTGCCTTAGAGCAACTCTGTTTCCGATTCTAAATCAAAGACCGCCGAAGCCATCTGTGCAGAATTTGACGTATTTTGCGTAACTATTGAAAATGTGCCAAAAAATTTAGGAAAGGATTTGATTGATTAAGAGTGCAAAATAAGCTTATTTGGCGATGTATAATACTTGTGAATGATGTTATATATAAATCCTTTAATGTAACCATTGACAGCTACTCCGAACCATTTGGAGATACACGGATAAACGTGAATTACCGAACTGGATGAGAAGCAAGGCTGAATCCTAAAACCGCGTTTATATTACCTGTGTGTCTGTAGACACGGCATACTTTCCCCTGTTTCCCCTCTTTTGCGGTTTTCCGGGGTTCTTTGATGTTTGTGGACGCGACTCGTTTTTTTGCAAATTTTCGATAAACTGGGCAGACATCAAAGAACCTAGGAAAACTGCAAGAGAAGGGAGGAACAAGGGGAAATTTGCCACGTCTGCAGATTCACCGGTCGTAGAAATGCGGCTGCAGGACCATCACCGGCCACGGTAAAACTCCTGATGTGAGAGGCCCGTTCTGTCTTCGATAGGGGATTGCTAGGCCCGTACCATTTCAGTACCGATCAGGATGGCTAAATCCTCTTCTATTATGTGTAACGTAATAAATGTCCGTCATACACTTCATCGTTTTTTTTTTCTTTTGAGATTCAGAACCTGGAATTCTAGTGTGCACCAATTTGTTTTCGATCTCACCTGCAGCTCCCCATCTTTTTCCGAGCTAAAAAAGAAAAAAAAAAATCCGTTTTTTCTTCTTTTCTTCATTTCTCCCATTATCGTAGTTCTTTAATTTTCTTTTTCGCCAGAATCAAAAGTTTAGGTTTCCAAATTTTCTCTTGGCAAAAATAAAATTCTGAAACTAGCGAAAAATTTATTCAGGAGCAGTACTTGATTATTTATATCTCGAACATTCCATATTTCGGTGTGCTTAGCGAGAGGAACTATTTTTCACTCCCTGACTAGTACCGTTTCTCGAGGAAACCATTCCAATTGTATTTCTCCTCCGAAGACTCCTATTATGCTAGTAAACAGACCGGGTCCCAGCTGCATCTCAAAAACGAAATCCAGGATTCTACTGTGTGTGGAATATTAACTCCAATGACCTATAATAATTGACACTCTTATTCTGTTAGAGTATTTCATCAGTTTAAAAAACTTTGTTAAGACTGTTTTTAATGTTGAGATATTGATTAATCCTGTAACAGTTAAATATTTATTTGACCTTTTAATTTTATAGACAAATCAAATCTCTTTCATCACAGCCATTTTGTTGTTCTAAAATTTGCCATGAGCTTTTTCTATCGGAATTGGCATTTAATTTTAAATCGAGTTTGTTTGCCAATTAACGCGCTTCTATTCAGAAACTGACAGAATCATTAAGAAGTCGCTTTTTTTTTTTTTGTGATGAAACTAACACAAAATGACTCCGTGTGTTAAAGATGGTAGAAGAATATGAATGCTGATTTTTGAGATAAAAAAACATAGATCTGTAAATAACTCTTCCTTTAATAGAATATATTTTAGGTGTAGTTAAATACAAATTAACACAATCAGGTAAACGAAAACTAGCTGAAACTTCAAAAAAAAAAAAAAATCAAGAACTAATTTTTACGAATTTATACAGAAAATTTTCAGCTCTTTTCTGCTACGGTGTGAATGGTGAATCCCTTCATCCCTCATCTCTTATTGAAGTGTTTCTGCTTCTCCGGCGGTACCGCACGCTTCTTTTGGCACCCAAGTCCCTGATTTGATTAGACGGTCTCCCAGGAGGGATTCCTTTGCTGAGTCAGCACCTCAGGATCATAACACGATTCCAACCCCCCCCCCCAGCTGCATTCGCCCTCTTTTACACTTCGTCTGTGAAGTGTGATCGCTGCAGAAAGAAATCCTCGATCCTGTAAGATGATCCTGTGCATTCTCTTTCTACATGAAACCTCGGGTGTTTTTTGACCGATCGTTGTTGATGAAAACTATTTTGAAAAAGGTTTTTATACACTAAAATTCGATTTGTCACAAATTTATGAGGTAGAATTTGGTTAACCAATTTTTTTTCACTCTATGCGCGATTTATCACCTCAAAGAGAATTATTACAGTGAAGACAAACCTGTAATAAATAATAAAGTGGAAAATATCGCCTTTAATAGGCTGCTATTATTAATCTAAAAAGTAGGGAAATATTTTATGACAAATTAATTGGACGTCAAAATGAAATCGTACGATTTTGAAATCCCGAGAATAAAGATGCAAGGAAATGAAATCTCAAGGAAAATCAGAGAACCCTAATGATTATCAAACATTATAAATGTAATAAAAGGTTTTAAATTTTCTTCGTGCTGGTGCATCTCATCGGTTCTTTTATGATTTCACTTTGACGTCATTAAACAGCTATATTTTATGTTCAAAGGATGTATGTGTGTTTTAAAATCAGCTTCTGTCAATTGTATTATATATAACTACATATATTTGTAAATGCGCAGTAACAGCGAAGTTTAAGCGAAACATCCTGGGAAAAATCTGTAATGAAAATTTTATTAAATGGGCACATGGATGTCATATATTATAAATTTGAAGAAGGTTTGTAATATTCTGAAAATTTTGTTCGCTTTATATTTCGAATTTGAAAATTAGAAGTAAAAACAAAATATTATTTACATTCTGATTACTAGCTGGATTTTAGCTATGCATCTGTTAAAGATGTAAAGGAAATCAGTCTCTCGATTGATTCGATTTCTTTCACTTTTGTGTTATATGAAAGTTCATGATGGCAGCTGTTTCTTCAACTCAGAGAAACATAATAGACCATTGCTTCATTTTACATTATTTATGTAGCCCCTTAGCCACGAATTCTGATACCAGTGCCAGACGTTTTCGTATTTCGTTTGTGAATATTCATGATTCTTAAGTAGTCGCCGAAAGTGGCCTTGCCTACGCGTCCATCCAATTGGAGAGGAATAAGGTAACGCTGTTTCATTGTACATATTTTCACGGATAAAAACCTCGAAGGAGCTCCTTAGCCACGAATCATGGTACCGATTTCAAACGTTTTTGTTTAATATAAATATTTATGGTTCTAATGAGTTATCAATGATCTTCTAATCATTATTTCTGCCTTTCAAAAGTTACTGTATATAATAAACTTTTCTATTTCAGTTTATTACTGTGTATAATAAACTTTTCCGATTTCAACAATATTTGTCGCCAGCTTAACTATTTCACCACAGTTAAGTAAAACTAACAAATTAAATGCTCTGTCATCAATTATCGCCTTCGTCTTTCCAAAAGAAGTTTACAAACTACTAATTCTTTGCATATTCTTTATTGGGAAAGCCGATAAAGATTGCACTTTCCTCAACCGCAATTTCAAATTGCTGAAAATTTTTATTTCTTATAAAAGCTCGTAATCTGTCGTCATCGCACCGATTTAAAAAAAAAAAAATGTTTTTTTCATATGATTGTTCGAAACTTCTAAATGCGCTATCAGTGTTCTGAGTGTGTCAGTTATGTAATAATATCATATAACAAATATGACCCAATTCCGGCGTTCATATTAATGAGTCATTTGTACCAATTCAGTCGTAATACATAAAAAAAAATGAATAATCTGAAATCTGTTTGTGAAGATTAAAAATAATGTATTTAAAACCACCGGATAGTTCTTTAGGAAACCACGACACACCACTATAAAAGTCTTTTTTTTTTTTACATTTCATAAATCGGAGATACTCTTTCAAGGAATTTTTTTTTTTTTTTGAATTTTTTAAGGATTGCAAATAAAACTTAGATTGAAATTCAACAGAACCAATTTCGCGTATTTAGGCCAACATCTGACTATTTCGCCATTGCTCAAACATAGTTAAGCAATCAGAATGCTATATAATAATTATTGTATCATCATTTTAAATATAATTATTAATACATAATTATAATTATATATAATTAATAATAATTAATGTACAATTATTATTATATCATCATTTTAAATTTTAATTTCAAATAAATTTAAAAACAGCTACATTAGTTATTACAGACACATATAGAAAATTGAAAGAATATGGTGGAGGGTTCCCACGGTTTCCTGCCGAAAACAGACGGCGTCAGCGCAAGAGTTGCGCGTGGGAAAAGATAGGCCTCAGGGTGCAGGTGTGGCGTTCAACATATTGTCTTCTGCAAAACAAATCTCTGCTCAAGAGGAAGAAGAGGTGCTATTCTTTGATAGTATATTAAGTGATTATGAATGCAAATCTGTCATGGATTTACTGCAACACAGGGACTCAAGTGGCATTTTGGGGATTTCTTTCAAAATAGGGCGGTGGTAGTGGTCGTTAATGAAGCATTTTAATTGCTATTAACTTCCATTTGAAAAGATGGCTGGTAATATCAAGTCGGAGATTGTGGCTGAAAGACTGATAAAAATCCAAGCAACTCATTTCAAAGCTGAAATTATGCATATTCGTATAAAAGTGAGGATAAAAAATATTAACTGTTTATGAATACAAAATAAAAAGTTTCTAGAATTAACAAAATATGATATTGACACCGAAATAAATTGAATCTTTGTCTCGAAGATATCCGACATGTTGGATCGGGAGGGAAAACAGTTGGTAAAATGGTCCACTTCAATCCATTCATAACAATTAACTTTTCGAAAAATACATTTTCTGTATCATTGTATTTAAGAAATTAACCAAATATTATCTATAACATTTGCATGTTATAACATTTTTTTAATCAAAATTATGCAATGCCAACAATATTTTGCTGTAAGTTTATATCCACACATTTTTTTTTCATAAGTTTGGAAACCGATAAACCATGTTTGACGATACTTACCACGAAATTTAACACATTGAAACAATCTTGTGTGTTTCGTGATTCCTGGTATATTGTAGAAAAGATAAGTACTTTTCGGGCATTTGAGACAAATTGAATCCAAAACTTAAGTCTGTTTTAATGTTCCTAACTCGACAACTTCGAGAATTCAAAGTTTGTTGTGTTTGAAATGTCCAAAAGTCCACCCTTTCGGGGTGAAAACATAACAAATCAAATTCCATGTCTGTATTCGTCGCAATTTTTGACATTCACAAAACTTTATGTACTTCATGTTCTAGAAATTTGCAATACGATGTGAAAACGGAACTTTAGGTTAAACATTCTAAAGAATTTTGAATGCATGGAGTTTAACATGTAATAAATAATAACATTCGTATCAGCATCATTTTAGTAGATGATATCGAGGATCGTCATAATATGCTTTCTCCGAGTCTTCTTTGTCGGAAACGGGTGTGACCCTGCCAAATGAGTGCCTCTCTCGATCATCGTGACTACTCCCGGATGAAAACAGCGCGCTGGTCGTTCGAGTCACTGCGAGAGGGAGGCCGCTTTTTTTTTTTTATTTGGCGGTTAGAGTGAGATTTCTTTTGGCTCGCCACCCGCAAGAGGAGGGGATTTCGCGGCATCAGTGAGGAAACGATTAAAAAAAAGTGTGTAAATATCTTTCGGCGCTCATTTCCGGATTAGGTTGGAGGCTGCCCGAAAACAACCAATGATTGTTAAACGCGTACTCTCCGATAAATGTTATGGAATGGCGAAGTTTATTTATATGTTGGAGCATTTAGTAAGAGTTTTTTTTTTTTTTTTTTTTAAGATTCATTTAGTTTGTGATAATCAGAAAACTAAACCGGCAGGTTTTTAATACTATTCTAAATATTTAGATAAATTTCACGAGTAAAACATGCCAAAAGATAAATATTAAGTTAGAGATTATTTAAATCCACGTAATTTATCACTGCATATGCATGCATAATAAAGGATGAATGAATATCAAAAAACAGAAATAATACACATTCAAGGTATTTTTTTCTCTCTGTTCATCAAAATGATTTAAAAGAAACATTTCTGGTAGTTTACAGAAATTTATGAAAGAAATAATAATTAAAGTCGTTATTCTCTGCAATTGCTTTTAAAATTTATCTTTAAGAATTCATATATATTATTATTAAATAGTGGAACCAAACATTGAGATTGTAAATTTTTTAGATTCAAATTGAATGCATGCTTTTCTGTAATATTATTTAACAATGAGAAATTTTAATCGCGTAATTTCTATTTGAAACAAAACAACAAATGAAAAGTCGCATGGTACTGGATCCGTACTATTTGGAAACGTTTTTTATTTCTCGAAAAACAACACCAAAATATGAACCTTTTTAATTATTTTTTATTATTAGATTGTGATAGTTTATCATTAGATAATAGTGCCAAACAGAAAAATAATAATTCATCATTAATTTTCATTACAGCGATACAAAATGACTGCCTTGAGGCTGTTAACGTTATTTTTATAAATCTGAAGAGATTAGTTCTCTCCGTGAAAATGCATTTATGCGTTATATTTCATCCAACTGCTAAGAGAAAGTTGAACAGATATCTTTTTGGTTATATTTGATCTATTTGATTACTTATATTCCTGTAGATACTTCATCAAGTATGCATTGAATATTTACAAGCCATCATTACAAGTCATATTAGCGTCTACCTTGGGCATTGTTCAACATCTCCTTCTCTATTCAGCAACTTAATAATGTTTTGTTTTTGTTTTTCAGAATTTTCATCTAAATTTTAATATTTTTATACAAACGATAGTTGAAATATCATCACATTCCCTTCTCCTCCTCCTCTCCCCTCATGAATCTAAGTTGAATAAAAAAAGGTTTACTTTTAAATATTATCACATTAAATCCTTATTTATGAGGCATCACGCTAAAAACTGAAACGGAACAACGGTGTAAGGCATCTTTTATTTGGATCTTTTTTGTCCAGCAAGTTCAATTCCCCACTTCCAACTTTTGCAAAAACATCTCACTGAGGGGCGTGCGTTGCCTTTTATTTCCCTTATTGTATTCCTTTTTACCCCATTCCCGAGGGTGTCCGCCTCCCTACTCCGATCGATCGTTCCTCAAATCCAATAAAGAACTTTATTCTAATGTCTCCGAGTTCACTCGACAAACACTCTTCAGCAGCGAAAAGCGTCTCTCCCCCCCCCCTATTGTTACGGCCAAGGAGGCACCAGAAAACACTCCGGCAACGCAGGGTAGCAAATGTTGACAAAAGATAATGGAATAAATTAAATGTTGATTCGTTTGTCTTCGCGTGCGGATTGCGAGCTCCTTATGGTCACTTTCCTGAGCAGCTCTTTTTGGCGAGAAAATTGTGTAACGAATATTGATAATCAGATGGATCGGCGGCATTCTGTAACGAAGACACCCCGGATGAAGAAATGCGTCAAACCTTCCGCTTTACTGGGTTTTGGTGGATGAAAGAATATGAATAAAACATACGTTGCAAAAATACAAATGTTTCTTTTGTTTCATGGGGGAATTAACTGTTGTTAAATGAAATTCAGCCATTGAAATAAACATAGGAAACAAATGCAACAATTTGATTCCGCTGCAAAATTGTTTTCCACGTCATTAAATTATTGGAATGAAATCACATTCTTTTCGCCTGCACCCACCTTGAGTCTGGCGTTTGTGATACTTTGAGGCATTTAAATATATAAATAATTCCTAACTTTCAGCATTGTTAGAAACTTTTTTCAAGGACAAGAATTACAGCAATATTTTTTCCCAGCTTGGAAGCGTCGATGTTTGTCAAGCAATATTGAATGGTTTCCTTTGAAAATTTTCTCGTTCAAAAGTTTGTTGATATTGTTTATTCATGAGAAATGCCGAACAGTTTCGCCGAACGGTATTTCTTTTCTCTCCATGAACATTTGTTGACGGACACAGTTTTTAACTCTTGTGGCTGAAAGTGCTGTGAAGTAACTTTTGTTAGTAATAATTTTGATAAAATTGCGAAATGAACCGCCTTTGTTTAAAAAGTATCTTCCGAGAGAAGATTTTCATTGCATTTAGCGAGATTTATTCCTAATAACGGCTGGAGGTCGTTTCGAAATCTCGGCTCTCAGCTGGAGTTGTGGTTTACAATCTGCCGTTGGAAGGTAAACGCTGGCGTCGTGCGAAGCGCGAAAGCAGTATCTGAACTGTAAAAGCGCGCCGGTCCCTCATCGCCTCCTGATGATCGTGAAATTCAAATCGGCGGCCTTTTTTATGAAAGATTCGAGTTCATATCGCATCTCATTTGGGAGAAACGGCCTCTCGCTTTTAACGAGGGGGCGAGGGAGGCACGTAACGTATAAGTGTAAATTTATCGGGCAATTTGTACCAATAAAGTCGGCGACACTTTACATTTTACTGTCCGGGGTCATAAAACAAGCGAGCGCTGCCAAAACTGAGTGAGCAGTATATTTTACGATCGGGAGCGATATTTATGAGTGGGGGGGGCATAAAAGAGAACACCTTTGGAAGGTTGGAGGTTGATCTTATCGAAGCAACGTTCTTCTGGAGGTGCCAAGCTCGGCTAGAACAAAAAATGAAAAGGGGTGAAGCTGCTGGGTTGACTTTCTGACCCCCATAAAAGCTCTCTTGCTGGCACTAGAAAAGTGGATCGTAAAATTTTCCGATGGGGAAAATTTGAGCCTAAATCTGGCACCTAATCGATTTTTTTTTCTGAAGTATTTATATTTCTTCCGGTTTCAGAAATGTAAATAAAAGTGAAAGTGAGCGAAGGGCAGGTATTCCACTTTACAGGCAGGTGGTAGTAAACAAAGGCTATAAAATTTTTCTGAATGAGTTATCAAAACTTAATTGAATTTTTTAATGTTTCCTTAATGGACATACCGCTGAGAAAAGGGTATTGCTTTGATTCATTCGCATACAAAAGTTGGGAATCATTTTGAGAAGCTTCAAAATTATTAGAATTTGATGGTTTTTAAAAACTTTTTTTTCTTTTTTTTAAGAGGTCTTTCTTTTAAAGTAAATTTATTACATTTGGAAAACTGTTTTTAAACTAAGAAAGCCGGTTTAAAGAATTCATTATTATGTTATTATGTAAACATTTATTTTAAACTTATTTAATTTGTTTAATTACTTAATTTCTGTGAATGAACTAAAATATATAAATGCAGAAATAAGAAAATGTTAAAATAATTTATAATAATTTTGAAATTATTTTATGCTTTAGAGCAACGAATTCAAGAAAGAAGACAAGTAGAATCACTCTTTTGTTGCCATAGCAAAATCCACAAAACATTTCTGGTTCAGCGAAGAAATCTAGTGTACTTTCTTAAGATTCCCAAACTGAAATTATTAAGTTATCTGGAAAGATATAGTTTGGAATAATATTCTAGACAGCTTCCTATATTTTTATGTGGAAATCGATTCTGATGAAGAGCAAATAGAAGATAGCACTCATCAGCGCAATACTTTTTTTAAAAGAAACCATGGAAAAATCAATTCATAACTTTCTTGAAGACCTTGAAAAAACACTTACAAATCGAAATACACTGAAAGCTTGAATTTTCTGTGCTTGAGACAACGAATAAAAGGAACAAAGAAATTAGATTTGTTATTTGATTTCGGTAGCTAGAGAACGAGTATTTTCAATTTCAGGCAACATCGTGTTCAAAATATGAACAAGACTAAGTAGCCGTTTATTAGATATTTTATGTTTTTTTTTTAATTCTATTTTCTTAGGAGAAACTAAACATTTTTGTTTTGAGTTTAAGTTAATTTGTGTAAGTAATTTGCATACAAATTCTTAATATTTTATGTATATTTTTTGACTTTGAATTTTATATGGATTTAGGTTTTTTTATTTTATATAAATTTAATAAAAAGCTTCCCCCCTTTTTTCAATTTTTTTTTCAAAAACCGGATAAAACTGGAGTTTTTTGGGGGGAGGGGTATTAAATTCGAAAACTGGTTTTTGAAAAAGTCGGTTTTTGTATAAATCCTAAAAATTATATTGCAACAACATTACAAGTGCGGGTAAATACTTGTATTATCTCTTCAACAATAATAATGCTGGTAAAACCAGGATGACATGCAAGTTTCTGAAGTGTTTTCTATTTGAACATCTCGTAACTTTGTCGAACGGACTGCTCTGTACATTTCATTTTACAGCTGCAGCATTTCGTTTTCACACAAACTTAAGTTGAGGTAAGACGATCACATATTGTTCACATATCGACTGCACTAGATTATTGTAGCTCTTTTAGATAATTGAAGTTAACCCGAAATGTGATTGTAATTTCAACCGTAACTAAGCATCAAATTTCATTAATATATATATATATATATATATATATATATATATATATATATATATATATATCAGATGTCATTACGGTTCTGAGATAGATGCCATTATGAAGACCGTCCTGTGTATGTATAGCGAAGGTTGTTCCAATAGCAGAATGATGGGAAAGGACTCTTTATTCCACAAATATTCTGGAAATCTTAAAAAATAGGTATCAATTAGTAATTTGTAAATAAAGAGCATCGCTTATTAACAATACAAGCACTTATCGAATGCTAAGTAAATTATAGAAAAAGCTTTATCAAAAAAGCACATCCAGCAGCTCTCATTTGCACTAAAAATAAACTCCAGAAGTATGGACTCTCGTAAATGCCCGGGGTTTTATGCCTTTTGGACATGGTATGGCATCACTTGGAAGTCTCCAGACGATCCTCTAGATCTTAGTTGCTTAGAAAGATGCTGCCTAATTTTTTCATCTTCCAGGACCTCCAGTTTTATCACCAAAATTTTATGAAATCACAAACTGCAGCTAAGTTTGACGCTAAGTTTAAAATCTTAGTTGGATTTTTAACGAAGTCAGAATGACTGATTTGTCAGCCTTTCAAAGTCATTGTAAACCTCCTTTCCTATCATAAGACTAACATGGCAAGGAAAAGGTATTATGCATAATAAACGTTTCACAAACCGACGCACGTAGGAAGTTCAGAGGGAAAGAAATTTTGAAAGGAAAAGGATTATTAAAATCAAGAAGCAGAATGTTTTTCTTCTTCTAATTAGAGTACTTGTAGAATTTTTTCTTCTTCTAATTAGAATACTTTCTAAACATGATTGTCGGCACATCTCGAATGATTATCGAAGAATTGCCATTCAGTATTCTAATGTCACTAAAGTCATATCTTGTCAATATCTTCTGGTGCCTTTTCACACTCCTTACACTAACTTAGTCCTTACACTAAATTTAGGCAATTGAGAAAGCTTCAACAGCCTGGAAAATATCACATGTATTTTGTAACGTGACCGAATCTTGTCTTAACTTATTCCCGTCACAGGTGCCACACATACTCGAAAATATTTATCACCCCCATCGCACTTCAGTTGTATGACAGTTCTTCCCCCTCGCACCCACTGCACCTCATCCCTGATCATAGAAGCTTATTTGATTCAAAATAGGGTTGGAAAGAATTCCTCGCTCTAACTCCTCGTTGATTAAGTTGAGTCTTCCCTGTCTCACTAGCGATACCCATTTGGGTGGGCGTTATTGTCAAGTGATTGACCAATAAGGTGAGTTGCGGAACATTTGAGTTTTACTTTAACCCACCATTTCTCTCCACCTGACCGGGGGGAATGAGTAACATTATATATTTCATCGAAAAGAATTGAGTTAAGTTCTACCCGTTACGAGGATTCGTTATTTTTGGAATGAAATAAAGTTTTGCTGAAGAAAAAATATGATTAATAAATAATCTGCAGAATTTAATGTCCGTCTTTGTTTCTCTTTTTAAAGAGCCATCACATCATTTTATTCATAAGAAATGAATATTTTCATGATTAACGATCGAAAAACTCGTATGAAAAATGCAAATGCCGAATATCACAAAACGTTTTACGAGTGCAGCAGTTTCATTGCGTTCGAATGTGATGCTAGATATAAATACAATCCGCTGTTTCGCCTGATCTTAACCTCGGTCTTTTTTCATATGCTTTTAGTTCATTTACTTCGAACTTTTTTTTTTAACTTTTATAATCTGTTTCCACCACTTCACTTCCAGTTCCACTTTCACTCAGGAATTTTGAGCTCAAAATGCCGCATTTTAATTATTTTTGATGCTTAATCACCAGTAAATCACTTCATTTCATTAATCCTTTGACTACACAGTGATTTGAAAAGACTTTTATATTTAAAACGCATTTAACTTTTTAACCATGTGAAGGCAGCAGTTTTTAATTAAAAATTCATTTATTACTTAATATTCAGAATATATACTGCTGCACGATATTGAGATAACTTAAACTAATAATAATTTTAAAAAAAAGAAAAGAAAAGAAAAAAGAAACACAAATTCAAACAGTTAAGGAACGCTCTAATACAGGAAATCGAAATAAATGACTAAATTTTTATTTCATTCTTCTCATGGTAATAAATATGATAAAAAGTGTTTTCGAGATCTCATAATATTTATAGTCGTGAATTTGAAATTATAAAAAATAAAATCAGAAATAAGTAAAAATTCGTTTCTAAAAATCTACTTTCGCATGCAATAATCAAATTGCGTTTTAAAGATGTCATCCATATTCGAGCGTGTTCTCACAGACAACCCATCTTAAAATCCACGGCGTATCATCAATGAAATGTAACACTAATTTATTACAACTGTATTAAAAAGTATTTATTCTGCTAATATATACTTTTCCAGTCGCCCACAACCCTTATTTCAGGGGTAATCATGACCAGCGAAGTGATGATCAACCCACGGTTCTCCACGCCAACGATTCTCTCGAATGCTAAGACAATATGGCGTCTTTTATGCTTCGAGTAGATTCTTTGCGTTTTCTTTTAAAGGAATTGGATTCAAAATGAGGTAATGATCAGGTATAAAGTGTTTCTTTGAGACAACGGAACAAATCCCATTAATGCCATTTCAATTTGATGCTTTCACTTGCTCCGAAAAATAGAGATTGACGGACAGTCTTCATACATTTCGTTGTGTGTTAAAAGAAAAAAAACACATTGACAGATTGGATCCAAAATATGATGTAGATCTGCGATTCTGACGACAGATATCCATCTATGTAGCTCTTTAGTATTTTTTGTCTAAAGTTCTCAAATGGGCAAGGATCCATGAACACCATTCACATTGCCGAATTTCATCTGGAAATATTACGGAATGGATTTCTTTCGAATTTGTGAAAAGATGAACTAAAATTCATGCCCGTAACGGTTTTTATTTCTGTATTATCTTTTCCCACAAACCTTTTTTTTTTTGTATTATTATCATTATTCAAGAAATGTGGAAATTCGGGAAAATTGCAATATCGAATTTTGTGGGTATTACGATATTTTACGTAGTTTAGTGTGTGAGAAAGTTATAAAGTGGATTTATTCCTTTATTTATCTTTCCAATAGCACAACGCGCTCCCGCAGGGGAGGCACCTCGTAATTGGGAATGACAGCATCGGAAATGGTTTGTTCTTGCCACCCTGGTGGCATATAAACTAACCTTACATTGATAGGAACCTTACAAAAATTTAAGCCCGCTGATTGGTTGGACTCATCCTACGTCAGGACCTGTGATGTCAACTGATATATTTGTGTACTAATAGCGATCCTTTGTTCTTTTTTTTTTTGACATAACTACTTAATACATATTATTTTTTCATTCTTTTTCAAATGTCTGTGTTTTCGGAGACTAAATTTCCAACTTCATTTTGTAGTGAAGTTGAATCATATGCACGGAATGTAATTACTGTTCGCAGCGATGTAATTACTGTTCAAAATAATATAATAATAAATTCCCATTCTTCTAACAACGAATATTTCTTCATGGAAGATTTAAAATAATTTGTATAATTTTTCCAAAATTTATTTTTCAGGGAAATTAAGCATTTAAAAACTTATCTTATTTTCAATTGAAAAAAATCTGGTGCCAATTTTTTTAGGCCATTCCTTTTTCTCAAATACGGAAGTTGAATGGGAAGCCATCTTTCATTTTCCAAAATTTTTTATTTTCATTCGGAAAAATTACAAGGATTTTTAAAGGAATTCTTGTTTTTTTTTTCTTTCTGAAATAAACTTTTTACAAGGAATTTTTTTAGAAACCAAAATTGCTGCATAAACGTTAATTTGGGGCAAATATTATAAATTCTGTTGTGTTTTTTACAGATATAGCTCAAGAATATAGAGCAGATAGAAAGCAGCAGAATTTGAAGCTTATAACAGCTGGCTATTCAATTTTTTAAAAATTTAAATGTGTGTTTTTTTTTAATTCACGCAAAAAAAAAATCGAGTTCGCTAATTTTCATAATAGAGGGCGCCATGATGTAATTTTAATTCGTTTCTAAAAGACGGTTAATTATAAATGTTTACCAGTGAATAAAATAAATGATACAAAGAAACACATTTTAATTGATGCAGAGGAATTTTTTGTTCACAATTTCTTGTTTGAATTGACGAACACGAATTCCAATTCGTGTTCGTCAATTTTCCGAATTTCGCTATCCATTTGTAGCATTCTTCAAAAATTTTCACATCACTGCGTCAAAAGATTTGGTTTGGAGTAAATGATTCCACTTCATTATAAAATGGCCGGAAGATTTGTCTCCAAAAGCAGAGACATTTCATAAAGATTGAGAAAAAGAAACTGTATGAATTTTTTATGTCTAAGACCAGAGAAACACTGCGCTAATCCTTAAACATCACATTTCATGACGTAGGATAAGTCCAACCAATCAGCGGGCTTAAATTTTTGTATGGTTCCTATCAATGTAAGGTTAGTTTATATGCACCCTGGTGGGAATAGAAAAAGATGGGGGAGGATCTATTCCTCCCATCTATGACGGGACATATTTCCCAAGGTGAGGATTTTACCATGACCGGCGATGGCCCTTAGGACTCAACCACAGTTCTCGTCAGTGTTGCTACTCTGATGGTCCGGTCATTCAGATTTTTCCATGTGGTTCCACCGAGTCAAAGTGGCCAGGTAGTAAGGCGTCCGATAACACTTGAAAAAAAGATTAAATCGTTGAAATTTTTTCAATATTGAACCCAATAGCAACAGGCCTGCATTTACTGGAACAAGACAAAGGGCGTACAAATGTAACCGTTGCGTGTACATAATAGAGTATTACTTCAAAAATGTACTCTAAATAACTGTAATAATCTATGCTTTGTTGTGAACATTGAAATTTTTTTGAGCCCTTTAAATTAAACTTACTGTAAAGTAACCGTACTGAATTAATTGACACATCTCTCCAAGCGGCGAAATGAGAAAGTCTCAAAAACAATTTAAAAAATAAAGAAGACGTGCCAAAAAATGTATTTAGAAATGTTTTCATTATATCATAGTAAAAACACAGAAAAAAATGTCATGCAATTATCTAGAAAAAGGGCGGAGATATTTGCGATTAAAGTAAAGAACTTTCCATAACTTGAAAAATGTATCATCGAATTTTATCATACAATTTTAGCAACGGCGGTGTCAAATTCAAGCAACAAAGAAAGTAAACAAAAATTTAAAGAAATAATAATAAGAAAAATGCACACCAGCAGGAGAAGGGGAGGGGTAATATTCTTAAGTATAAGAACGAACTCTTTTTTTTTTCTATTTACGGAAACTACTTGATTTTAATCGCAAATATTTCTGCTGATTTCACTGATAACTCCAAGAAAATGTCTATGTTTTATTATATTATAGCGTAAATTTTCTAACTAGATTTTTTGGTCAGTTTATCTCTCTTTCTCTCTCTTTGTTATTTTTTTAACTTTCTTATTGCGTTTCTAGAGATGCTGTAAGCTGTCTATATAAATTTTGCATTATAGGTACATGTTACTTTTCTGGCTATACGCGATGCCATTTAGAATTTAAAAAGCTGAAAAGATTTTACCGATCACCCTGTATAAAATGGTCATCTGTTGGCACATAAATCGTTCTTATTAATTATTTTTTTCTGACAGCAATCAAAGGTAAATAGGTGCTGTTCGGACATCACTGACAGCTTCGTTGAACGTATTCATATCTGAACTTATTTAATGCTTTTCTGATTAATGAAACTGCAAAATATTTTTGGAAACGTTCTGGGGAGAGTGGGCCGTGTCACCAAAAACTCAGTTCAGGAAACAAAATTGAACTTTTGGAAAAGAGTAAAGGTCGAACAAAAAATTTAATCCTGCCCAGAAATAAGTGAACCGCTATCAGATTGATAATCGTTGGAGGAAATAAAGGATCACATATTCCAAAACTATTTTTTTTAAAAAAAGCCTTCGCATTATTATAAATTTTAACAAAAAAATAATATTATCAATTTCACTTCTTTATTATATTTTTTATACTTTAAATGTTTAAATGCAATTCATAATTCTGTAACTGTGATTGAAGTTACATTTTACTAGCTTATTGGTTTAATTAAAATCCTTTTTTCAGTTATATCAAATAATATGATTTTTTTAAAAGAAATGCCTTTGATATTCATAATTAATTAACAGTTCATAGTTATTTAATTTAACAGCTTTAAAAGTCAATAATCTGGGCGGATAAGGATTGCCAATGGTAGAAATCAATGTCAGTTAATTAAATTGATGCCATTGTTATGTCAGTAAATAAATTGGTTTTTAAATCCATTCACATTTAAAAATAATAGGTAGTTTTCTTAACAGATTCGAGACTTTCTTTGAAATAATCATCAATAAACTCATTATTAAAATAAACTACATAAAGTTGCTCTTGAGCTGAATGAACTAAATACTTTTATTTTCATTTTCAAAAGCTCTGGTTCGCACTCTAGAATGCAAGCGACTGCATTGAGAGATCACATTCTGTCGAGCTTCTTCCGTCCTTTGCTTTGCCTATCAATCTGCGATGCAAATCCGTTGAAACCCTTTTCCCTGATCGGATTAGCAGTTCACATTCGACGTGATTATAAAAGAATTGATCCGCTGAATCTGTGCAAGTCCTGTCTTTGCCCTTTTAACTATTTTTTTTTCCTATATTACTCACACTAAAAGTTTTGAAGCACAAAGGCTTAGGCGCAAGCACTAAAAAATATAATGTTTTAAAATTAGAAATTGATTTTATGAATTTTGTTACTAGAGGAAAAATGTCATGCGTTGTTAAGGCTTTCCTAAATGAAAATGTGGGCTTTATTCCTGACGACGTCATTCCTCGTGGTTGATTCGTCTTTGGTCTTGACTCTCTGTGCATTGTAAAGAAGTCGTAAAACTTATCTCCCTTTCTAAGACACGTGTCTAAACATTACTACATCTGGCCAGCAGTGAGACGATTATTTCCTTTGTTGTGCATTGTGTTTCTCCCGCTTTGATGTTGCCCTCTGGACTTGAATGGAGTCGTGGTAATAGAGTACTCATGCGGGTTACGGCCCTTTGAAGAAGGGAACCGTGTCAAAACCCCAGATGTAACTATTGTCCTATGGGACCACCTGAACTGGAATAAGTTCCGATAGTGAACAACACATACGTTTTACGGCCCTTTGAAGAAAGAAGTACTGAAACCTCCAGATGTGAATATTTTCTTATTGTGAATGGTCTGCTAAGGGCGTGGATGAGTAGAAAATATTCTCATGGTTAACTGCAGACCATTTTCTGAAGAATTATTGGATGATCGGCATCTCCAGCGCGCCAATGCTAACCTGAGAAGTGGAGTTTGACCGAGGTTAAAATGGAAGGTTTTGAAAGGAACAGGAGGAGACGAGCTGATCCAACTAGAGATGACGAGGAGCTGATCCGACTGGAGACGAGACGAGATGATCTGACGGGACGATGAGCTGTGAGCTGAGTTGAAGAGCTGGACAGTTGAAGAGATAACACGGGATCTCGAGTTTCTTGATTAAAGATCTACCGGAAGTAAATCCGTAAATGTCTTGAGCTGCTTGCAGTAGCCAGATACGCTAACAGCCTGTTAGTTTTTTAATATTTCGCAGCATATTAACCTAGAGGACGCGTTGTTGTTTTGTTATTGTATAAAGCTGTAAATAAAACATTTGTTTTTAAACGCTACCCGTTTATTTTATCGACCAGTATCAAGTCATTACAGCATATAAGAAGTTCTGATATTAACCGATTGAAGGAAGCAACAGCGGCCAAAGAAGTTATGTCTACATATATTCTGCGCTGAGTAATGCAATTTGTATCATTGGAAAGTTCTTGTAGAATTGACGTTTACAGTTCAATGGTGCTCGTTTATGGGATTGAATGTCTCAATATAATTTTTCGATTAATCTTGACCATTGAGTTCAGCTATCATGCTATGAAAGGATCAATCACACTTTGAAAAAATGCTTACAATATCGGAAAACGGCAGTTCTGCCACACTCACATTTGCTTGCAAATATCATTTGTGTTCATACCTTCTGCTAACAAAAATCTGCTACGTGGTGAGAAAATTTGGAAGTATCTATGACACATCATTGCTTCTTTTCTTGCTTTCACTTTGTTATTTTATGCCGAATTCCTTCTAATATAACATTGTAAGATCTACGGTCTCACTTTCACTTTCTGTATTAACTCAAAAGTTTGCTTATACACTTTTAGGGTTGTAGAATTACCCAGAAACAAAACCATTTATGCAATGGAATATGGTGTCAAATTTCAAACGGTTGATGCTATTGAATGTTTTTTGATATTCAATTAAGAAAAAGACACTAAAATGTTTTGCTATGCCCAAATTTAATTCTCGAAATAACGCAACAGCGGACGTAATCACTAAATACCATATCCATCATAACAGGTACGATGGTAGTTAGGATGCAGTAAATCAACAGCAAAATTTGAAAGTATGAAGGCTCAAAATATTCATTGTCCGGAATGATACATACTTCGGACGTTGATATTTAAATAATCGGCGTCGTTCCGTTTCTTTAACTATATTTTCTAAGAAGGAACTCTTGAAAGCGGTCGTTTTTTTGGTTTTGCTGCATCATTTCATTGTGAAAATGGCCTGCTTTCGTATATCCCACCTATCTTGAAAGAATAAAAGTAATATTTTGGGCTTCTTGCTTATTTCGATACTAAGCAATAGGCATCAAAACATAAATTATAACCTAATAAGCACTGAAAGTTTTGATGCTCTGCCATATTGAAGTTAGGTTTTATTAAAATCTCA
This sequence comes from Argiope argentata, assembly GCA_026289955.1. Classification (NCBI taxonomy): domain Eukaryota; kingdom Metazoa; phylum Arthropoda; class Arachnida; order Araneae; family Araneidae; genus Argiope; species Argiope argentata. The sequence continues at coordinate 1,760,890 of JAOUZG010014841.1, read as the reverse complement.
GCAACAGGAATGCAGCCTGTTTCCACGTGTCGTGCAAACGATTTGAAACCTTCCCCTCAATGCTAGGAACACGGACTAGAGGAAATGGATCGATCCTCTTCCGTCCAGATTCATGCAACGTGTATTGCATTTAAAACGCAATCTGCGAACATCCCTTGCATCTGACAGCCCATCCTTCATCGAGCAGTTTTTATTGGCCAACATGAGAGGGCGTGGATTAGTCAAAGAGAGTGTTCCGGATAGAACTCGTTTACGTTCAGGAAAGGATTAATGCCTTTTAATAAGGATTGCATTTTATTGATCTGCCTCGCCTGAATGGGATCTTTAATTCCCTTCAAAATTCGGGAAGCTTATGAGAGAGATTACTTCGATATGTAAGCAGTACAGCTCTGAAGGATGCTCCGTCTTAAAGGGGGATTTGTAAAACTCGCTATTTTCACTTTCTTAAACTCGAAAATTTACGCAAGAAATTGAAATTTTTCAGAAATTTATCTTAGATATTTTGGTGAATCGAAGTATTTCAAACCTTTGCAAATCGGTGGAAAATGGTTTTATTGTTGCAGTTTTCTATAAACACGGCAAGATGAAAAGCACCAATGGCTTGTTGGTGTTTGAAACATCTTTATAACTGTGTAGTCGTACCTAATTATCTACAGTATAACTGTATCTATCTACCTTTATAGCAGTACAGCTTAATTGTACCTAATTTTGAACCAAACATTCCATAAATTTGACCCTCAGTCTATCTTCTTTTTTCCTTTGTATGATGCTTCGCCCTTTACACGAGAATTGAAGATATCCATCAAATTCCCAACCAATCGGTCATAGAGGAGATGTCTGGAATGTCGATTCCGTTCTCTTCGCTGCGTTAGTTCTTTTTCGATCCCAAGAAGTAATGTGACGATCGCCCGCCTGTTGCTCCCGGGCCAGAGTACCTGGTTGATTCTATTCTGAATCACATTTCATTGCACTTGTAATTTTTCTGGTCATTCTAAGACTACTTTTTGGACTTTCAAAAACTGTGACGAAAATTAAATTTACAATTATGATGAAATATGTATTTTTAACGAGAGAATAATTAATGGGGTCTAGGTAAACTTGGCCCATATTATGTTTCTGCATATAAGTATCGAAAAAAGGGTGTATTCTGCCCACAAATGTGTGGAGCTTGATATTTTAAAGCTTCAGTAACTACTTTTCTGAAATTTTAGTTGTCTTATTTGCATTCTCATCCTGTATTAAGAAATATATAATATTAAATTTGGATGCATTTGATTAAAATAGTTATCCACTTATCACTTAACACATGTATGCTATGCACCATTGCCTATAATTTCAAGAATCAATAACAAAAAAAAATTGCGCTTGGTTTTTTTTTTTCGTAATTGAACATGAAAAATTAAATCATCATGTTTCATGAACAAGTTTATTTATAGGTGCGATGAATTATTATGTAAATAATGATAATATAAGACTAAGCGATTTATTAACTATTAAAAGAAATAACCATGTTAGAGGCTGTTTAAAAAGAGTTATCTTCATTAAATTGCATTTTCTAATCCGGACTGAAAATGATGCCTTTAATTATTATTCTTAATATTCAACATGTTTCAACCCTTTATCTACTAAACTATGCTGCCTTCCATTTTCAAACTTCGTTTTTGCACGAGTAGTCAAGTTTCCTTGCAGAATAATCCCAGAGAACGCAAGAGAAAATTTTTCATTAATAGAAAAATCTTAATTAATTTAATTATTAAATATTTTTCATTCCTACTTTTAGCTAACATTTACTTTTTGCTATTTGGGTTATGTTCTCCGTGTTTTTTAGAACACCATCGGCAAAAATATTCATATGATCCAGATTTAAGTGGTACTTATAAGTACCGTCAGTATATAAAGAGTTAAGTCAAATTTGGTTTGCCAGCCTTCTATGCAGTTCGATAGAATCACTAGATTTTTTGAAAATAAAGCTTCTAATCGTGAAGAAGAAAAAAATATCGAATAAGATCATTATAGGGGAATTAAAGTATATATTCTAGAATAATCGATCCTTTCATGAATCATTTTGCTCAGTATTTTTATTTTGTTTTCTACTTCGCTAAACAAAGGGCGTTTATCTGTCAGGTGACTGTTTTTTTTGAGTAAATTTATCATACGCGATTTGCATTTCAATTATTTTTCCATTATGAGCCATCCGTCCATTTAGGTCATGAAATTCTTTAATGGGCACTCTATTGTCTTTTAAATGGGAGGATAAAATCTACTGCCGGAGATACTTGGGGTGCCTCTAAACAGGATCAGATGGGTGAAAAGAATGGAATTTGAAATCCTGAAGGCACTTAGACTCGATTTAGAGATCGTTAACATGTGCAAAAGATTATAATGGTGGGAACTCGATTTAAAATGATCTGAAAAAGAAAAGGTTTCTCCACGAGATTTTCAAAAATGATGCAAAGACATTTTAATCGAAGTGAACAAGTAAACGCTTTACTGTTCAATAATGTCTATAGATTAGGGTCAATGGCGTTTCCAGCAATATATCCAGGGCGGCGTTGTGTGTACTATATTGGGCAGTGGTGGTTATTGGCATAATTAAAATTTTACTTTTATGCAATTCAGTTTGAATAATTTCATTTTTCTTAACAAAAAATTATTAGATTTATACATGTGGTAAATCAGCTTTAAAAAAATAATGGCGATTTTCTTGTATCTATTCTAGAACAGTATAAGAAGACAGAAAGAAAAGGAAAAAAAAACAACAGTATCGTGGTCCAATTGCCTTGATTTGTATCTGTTGAGCCAAAAGGCCCCTTGAAAATTACTCCATTCCAGTCGGAGTGCTGACTGTCTCCCGCAATGCCACTGCGACGCCTCTCCTCTGTTCTCTTAGTTTCAGCTGTCATGGTAAAATCGCTACCCGATCCCCCTCCGATATAAAAACAAGCTGCTTCTTTCTGTGCCAACGTTTAAGGCTAGAGAATAAAAAAAGAGCCAAATCGCTTGATGTAATAATTTCTGAAGCTCGTAGAGGCCTTGGCACATTTCATTCGAATGCTGACCCTTCATCTGGAATTTTCCAAAAATATTAAGACGATTTTTTCTCCTTCTTCTGCAATCACAGGTGACCACCTGATTAAAACAGCGGAGAAAAAAAAGTTTCTCCGTCCCTCCATGAAGAAAGTTTCTGCCAAAGAAAAATGGAGTCGATCGCTCCAGTGGATATTCTCAAAATTTACTGGCGGAATGAACAAAATAAGTTTCTATTTATTTTTTCAAAACAAAAAAGTTTGCATTTAAGTTTCTATTTATTTTTTCCTCTTTCAAGAGTTGAAAAAAATATACTTGCTTGTTTTCGCGTTTCCTGGCCAATTCCCTTTAATTCAGTACTGTGTACTTTTCAAAATTGCCATTATAAATGTAATTTCGTTACCTTTTAATGTCACAAATTTTTAAAAAATAATGATGCTCCTACCTTAATACAAAGGTAATAACCTCCAGTGGATCCCATCACACGCACACATTAATGGAAATGAGGCCGCTGATAGATTAGCCAAAGAGGGCAATGAGAATGAAACAGCCACTGGCTCTCCGCTTACTTCTCAAGAACTATACTCAAATGAAAGATCTGAACCCAATTTAATATGGCGTATTCCCCTTGCGCACCAATGGCACGCTGGAACATCCCCTGGCACTCTGCTGAAAATCAAATAGGACCTGTTCTGTGCAGACTGAAAAGTAGCCACATTAAGTAACTTCCCTTTGAAAGTGATGGAAAAGTCCATTCCACTTGTAAAAAGTGCTGTGATCATCCAGCTTCTGAGGAGGAGATTCAAAAGACACTCGATTAAGGGAGACAAAAGATTAAGGGAGACATAACATCTGATCCCCTTATTAGTGCAAATTTTTTGGCTGCTGAAGCTGATCTGATACATGTCAGATCATTTGAGGATAAGCAGCAGCAACAATGATCAATCCATTTTTGCATTCGCCTTTGTGTATCAAAACTCATTTCTGTCCTTGCTTAAGACATTGACTTGAAAAATGAAGGAATTTCTGTTTGCATCTGCAATAGTCTCGAAAGTCTCCTTTCTAAGGCTCCTTTCATTTGACTTCGAGCCCCGCATCTTCCTGCCATCCGTCGATGATTAGGTTTATCAAAATATTGTCCGAGAGGGCCCACATAAAATTTTGTGAATTTTTGACTGTATGCGCGACGAGTTTGAAAGGGGCGCTATCAATTTTTAGTGGCATCATTTCCTATAGTAAAGCCTTGGGATATATTCATATAAAACAAAGAAAAAAGAAATCCGGTTTAAAATGATGGCCTCATTTTGTCCTGCTACTTCGTCCCTGGATATGCTCACTCTTCAGTCATTCAATCGCAGTAGGCCGTAGCCGGCACTGGAACGCCGAGTGTCTTTTGAGATGGGTGTTCGTTGCGAAGTAAAATGAATTTTATGTGAATATCTCATTGGGATTGGCCCATTCGTGACATGTGGACTACGCTTATAAATCTTCAAAAGGCGGCAAATATTTGTGCAGTATTTATCTCCCTTAAAAATTAACGAACAAAATTTGAAGAACTCATTCGAACTTTAAAAAAAAAAAATTGTAATCCCTTTTTTAATATTCTAAATTTTGCTCATTTTAGAATTCTTTTGTTTTTAAGAAGTATTTACTATTCTTACTGTAAATTATTTTTATTTAAAGTATTATTTGTACACAAAATCCTTCAATCATCTCCAACTTTATTTCGAATTAAAATGGGAATATACCAAACGGTTTCAGTCTAGTGACTTTTCAAAGCGGGACAGATTTTACAAAACTATTTTTTAATGTCCAGAAGCTTATTTATTTCAAGTATATAATATTTATAAATAATTTTTGAGCTACCACGTAATTCTAAAGTCATCGTTGAAAATGTACCTTGGTGACAAAGAAATGAAATGATTAAAATGTTATAATATGTATTGTTATAATTCAATCGGAATGGTAACGCTTAAGATAATATAATATTTTCTTCCTATAGAAACATAATCCTCTGACTAATAAATTTAACGAATTTTGCATTATGAAATATAAAACGCAATTTTAAAAACTTTTTTATCCATAAGTTATATCATTGCAGTTAACCAAATTTTTATATTATATTGATTGTTAAAAAAAACTTTTGAGGATAGTTTAGATTTTTTATTTAGCTTAAAAACTATTTATTAGTGTGGACACTTGTCGTAATAGAAATACTTCGTGCAAGTTTGCAGACTAGTCACTTTCATTAATATGAAGATTAATAACCCAATTTTTTTTATCATGTTCGTTTGAAATAATACTGAGGCGAAAAGATCTGAATAGTCAGAAATTTGAAGTGTCTGTTACTTCATTTTTTGGAGGATATTCTAATCATTATTTATATTTGAATCTGCCTGCTGAAGTGCGCCTCGCGTCTTCTGAATGCCCCCCGCACTCAAGTCTCTGCTTGATGGGTTCGAGAAACCGCTCGCTCTTCTTCGAACATGAATAAGGAAACACTCCAAAAATACCGTTTGAGGGTTTTCCATTTCTTCTTCCTCTTAAATTGCATTTTCGACCCTCCCCTCCTCCTGCGGCAAGTTTCTTTCAGGTGTGAATATGCCTCTTCTCCGAAAGGGGGGAGGGGCGCGGGATCGAACGAGAAATCCGGTCTTCTTCCCGGACAGTTCTGCTGGATTCGGAGGTGTCACCCGCCTGTCAATGTCTCTTCTGATCGGCAATGCCCTCTCCGCTGCCTCGATTACGGAGGAGCCAGAAAAAACGGTGGAAGAGGGGATAGAGATGAAAAGTAAACAAGTAAATAAAAACTGAAATTTCGATTTCAAGATGGAAGTGAAAAGAGGAGATTCCTGGGATTGAAAAGCAATTCCATTCGCTTTGGAGAAGAAGCTAACTAAATAAATCTTGAGGTTAAGATGAAGATTTCTGGACGTTGCGATGGTCAGTCAACTTCTTTCCAAACGAAAAGAGGAGTTTTTCTAGAGCCGTTGGCAGGAAAGCACTCATCGGCGGAGTTGTATTTATTTACTTTTTTTTAAAACTTTATCAGCAGGAACTTGCCTGCTGTTCACTTTATGTCTCTGAATTTCAAATACTTTTGAGTAACTTTTCTTCTCTTCTAGTTGTAGCTTGATGAAATTTTTCACATTTAAAGAATAATGCGCACATACTCATAAGTCGAAATAATAAAATTAATCTAATTATTTTTTTCGTTTATAAAATATAAATGGAGAAAATTGGAGGAAAATTTCGCTTCGGGATATCTGCTGATCAGATTTCTCTATAATCCTCGTTTTTTTTAAAAATATATATATATATATTCTGTAAACACGATAGTTTAAATTATGTGATTTTTTTCTCTCACAGTTGTAGATTTCTGTCACGTTTTGCACAAGCATTTCATTCTGTCCCGACTGCTTGTCAGCGCGCATTGAAAAGTGAGTGACGTCAAGCTAGCGTATTATTCGATCGCCAGACTAATGGATTGGTTGAAATTTCGGAGCTAATCTGTCGTCTGTCTTTAAATGCGAACGCAATGACTCGAAAATTCGGATTTAGATTATTTAGGTAAAAGAAATTTAATACATTGTTTTCAGAGCAATATTTCAAGCATAAGTTTTGCATTTCTAATGGAATGATTTCCTTTCTAATTGGATAAAATTCTTTCAAAATGGCTAATCAGATTTCTTAACCTACTAACATGATCGAAACACACTTATTTTGTAAATATAGAATATTTTGGAGAAAAAAAATACTCCCTTTAGATTGCAAGGGGCGAGAATATTTTTAATACTTGTCATAATTCGTATCTCGAATACGTAAGTTAGTTAACATGAGTCAAAAGTTACTCCTGGATTGGAAAAAAATGCTGAAAGGCTATTTTTATGAGATGTTGCTTTTTGAAAACATTCCAGACATTATCTGTGCTGTATGTCATAGCGATTTTCATGTTCAATTTTAGTTTGACAAATAAAAATAAAGATACCTCGGATATTGCAAATGGCTCTCAAAATAGAATTATAACGCAATAATTCTATTTTTGGTGGGCAGGAAATGAAAACATGTGATTGTACAGAAAATTTGTGGTCAGTTTCTTTAAGTGAATGGTGAAAATGTCGTCTCACGTCAAACTATTACTAAGTGGTGCAGCCTGGAAGAGGGAAGAGATTGAGTGCTAACGACGACAAATCGCAAAATAGCTGCTCACGCGACTGATATTGGGTGAAATTTCTCTGTAGAAAGCATTCTTAAAACTTTAGATGCATCTGGTCGAATGTTTAAGTAACGAAGGTCTTGAAAAGTAGTTTGTAAGATTATATCCTCTTTTGTTTTGGGCAACTAAATTTCATGACTGGCCCTCGTATTGCTTGCCGAAAACACTTCTATACTCAAAGCGAGTGCCGGTTGTAAAGACAAAAAGTTTTGCCAGCATTCTCTTATTGGAAATTAAATGGAACTTAGTGAACGGGTGCATCAACGGGAAAGCAGAGACCAAGAAGTGAACTCCCTTTCCAAATTATTTATTTTATGAAAAATTTTATTTAGTTCTTCCAGATGCGTAACACTCATATTCGAACTCTGCTGTCTTGATTGAAATATGGCTGCCATTTTTTTATACTTAGTCCTAGTATCCCAGTAGTGAAACACTCTCGTCGAAATATTTCCTCCCAGAATGTCGAGAGCTGATGCTAAGGATTCTTGCCGGAAATCCTCCCTGCGGTATTTGTTCGGAATTGACAAGAGAAGGACTGCACTTTCCCCCCGGTCTCGTATTACTCGCTGCCGAACAGAAGCTGATGGGAAACAAGATCCGGAGAAATCTCCGGCCGGTTCGGGCTACGTTCTGACGTTTGTCCTCTGTAATGTGGCACTGCTTATCATTGTGCTGGATTAATCTACTTTTTTTTTGCAAGAATTTTTTTAAATAGCTGTTATATATCTTGGATTTTGTTCTAGATTGGTTTGGGGAAATAAATTTAGACTTCAAAAAATAGTTTTCTCTTCTTTATTTAACATTTAATTGTATAAATATTTAAATAACATTTTTTTTCTCGTATTCACTACTAAACGTGCTTAAATCAAAATTTTAATCATATTAACTAGAGATTAAGTTCTGAAAATAATAATATTGTCTTCTGCTATTAATAAAACTTAACGTATAAAGTTTTCGAAATATCCAAATTTGAGTCCATCAAAAAACAAGTGAAAAATAGATCATAAAACTCCATCTATGCAATAATAAAGCTAGTGAATTCAAATGAAAATGTTAAAAAAAGGTAATTTTCTGTTGAATATCAATTAAAATAGTCTCTTATTTCTTAAGGAAACACTTGAATCCTAATGTATGAAGTCGTTGTTTAAATATTATTTAAGTGAAGTCGTGGAAGATTAGTTTTTATAAAGCGAAACAATTAATGGAATTTCAATAATTTTACTAATATCTTTTATTACTCAAAATGAAGTCGTCTATTCAAAAGATATCAATAAAAATTGGAAATAATACTCCCCTAATGAAATGAACACAGTAAAAAAAATTGTCAATCTAAACTTCTGGTCTCTAATGTTGATGCTTGATAGATTGGTGCGTTTTTTTTTCTCACAGAAATGAATAAATGTCACGCGAATTATCTTTAAGTATCATATTGTCTTTCTTTTGTAAAATGTTAGTAGTATTGTTCTATTTGTGCAATGTTCACAAGCTAACAAGAATTTTGTTGATAATCAACATTGTTGAATCCAATTTCTTTCCCGCTAGGCTCCTCTATGGAACTTAGTTCACTGTGCATCTTTCTATGAAACACACCTATCTTAGACAAATGGCTTCGTTAATCTTACGGCAAAGACCGAAAAGAGAAGAAATTATTCTCTCGCGGCTTTCAAGCAGCAAAAAAGCGTCTTGTGAAGCCCATTAGATATATGGTTTTTACATTACCGGATTAGGCAAGAGATGTCTCCAGAATCATCTTTCACAACCCTCATTATTTTGTTTTCCATCTTTTTGTCTTGGGTGTCGCGCTCTTCTGGGTCCCTCCTTCTCTTTATTTTATCTCCATCGGCACTTTGTTAATTGGAGTGACTGCAACCTCCGAGCGTGACTCTCTGTTTTCTTCGGAGGTGCGATAGCGAGGCGTGGATGGCGCGTGTCTGGGCCGACGACGCCCACCCGCTGCCGAGGCGCCCTGCTTCTGGCGTCCCCGCTTTCGAAGCATTTTGAGGAGTTTCGCTGGCTCGAGTTCCTTTGGAATTATTGATCATTTCCAATAACTGAACCAATTATTTTCCTGTTTTGGAAAATTGAATATCGTATGTTAGCAGCAACGAACGCTGTGAGCATTTTGTTGCTAATTAGACTCTTTATACATACTTTTTACTAATGGTTATGATATTTTTTCCTAAAGCATTGTTCCTCTGCTATTTAAAATAGCTTCATATATTTTGAGGTTTTAAGCATACCTTTATGAAACACAGGTCAGTTTTCTATTCCAAACTATTCCATTACTTTTTTTTGGTGATGTATTGTTTGCACCAAAAATGATTTTGTATTATTCCAACAAAGATCGTTCCGTGTATTAATTTCTCCATTGTTTGTTTAAAAAATAATACTGATCGGTCTATATATCGTTCTTAAAAAAGTGTTTTTTTGGGGGGGCTTAATAATTAGTTGTAAACTATTAAGCACTTCTCAAAATCAGAAGGGTGGAGTGCTTGAAGTCCATTAATGCTAAATATGTTTCACAACTGTTGATATGCTGTGACGTCGGTTTCTTTGCTTTTAGTGCACACTAAACTTCTTCAGTCTGAGAGGGGTAAAAACCGTAGTTATGAATCGGCTCATCTTCCGATGAACAAATGTGTGTGAAATTTTTGGCAAATTCGGAACATCGCAGTTCAAATTCCTTAGAAAGATTATGCATTATTTTTGTGGCACATAGTATAAATTATTGTTATTACAAATAGCTCATCATATGTTATAAATGCCATAATACAGGTTTGCCATCTTCTCAGTTCGGTAATATGAAATTAAAGATTGCCGAATGACTTCCAAACTTTGTTTTGTTTAGTTCTACCGAAAAGAAAGAATTCTGGGAATAAGTAAATAAATTGAAAAGGAAATCGATTGCATTCC
>JAOUZG010014841.1:1720617-1740734 GCA_026289955.1 Argiope argentata | reverse complement strand
ATACTTATTTGGGTAGCTTTAACATAAAAATACATTAGTTCATTATATGTACATACAAGCATACATACATAGTGAAACGTTATTGATATCCATTTTGATATTTTGAATTAAAAGCCTTTTCTCTCGATATTTTTTTCATTTTGAAAGCAAAAAAGATGAAATTCTCATAAAACTAAAAATTATAATTCACTTTATAAGATTAAATTTAAACTATGCACATCAAAATTGTAATTTTTATATATGTCATCTGAGTGGTAAAAAGATGAACATGTTCCTTTATGATAAAATTTTAAAGCAAATATCTCGGATTTTATTTATTATTTTTAACACTCATTTGAAACGCCGTAAGAGTCATCACTCTTTTTCTCAAGGAACCTGTGTTTCGTTATCAGACATGGGATATTATTCTCACTTTGACAGTGAATGATTACCATATGGCGTACATTGTAAAATTGTTAAATCTTACATGCAAAGATAAAAGTTACAATGTGGTACCCTTTTTATGTCCTGAGTGCAAATTTATGGAGTTAGCGTAAATGTGACTGAGCGCAAGTGACACACAACCTTTCAGATATAGAAGAAAAATCTAATTAATGCGACTTCCCATTGTAAAAAATGAGTCCAACATCCGTAACGAGTCCTGGACAACATGGAAAAGAGGATATGGGGCGTGACCTGGGTGGCAGTTGCTTCCTTTTCGAGGGATTGGAGAGGATGATCTCCCCTCTCCCCCGATATGACGAAAGGGAACAAAAGAATTCCAATTTCTTTTTTCTCAAAGAGAAGGCAAACAGCGAAACTAAAACGGAGACGATAAAATAATAACCTTCGTGGGGGGAAGATGTCTCTTTTCTTCCCTTACCAGGGTCTCGGGGGACCTCCGGGTACGTGAGTGGAGTTTGTTTAAGGAGTCCACTTCTGACAAGGGCTGCTAACGAGGACCTCCACCCATTGAATCGGGAGAGAGGAAAAAGAGCGAGTGCACAGAAGTGAGTATTTGGACACCCACTAGAGAACGGCCTCCGGGAAGAGATCCAGACCAAAAAATCTTGATTGCTTTTTTTTTCAAGATTTTTACCGAATGGCAATACAATTCAGTGCAAAGTAGGGCCCAATGAATGACCCAGATTTAATTATATTTTATGTAAGAGATCGAATCGTTTAGATTGCAATCATGCCTTCCCATAGCAAATTACTTTCTTTTCAACAATGCTATTTGCTCAATTTAAATTTATTTAGACATATTCATAAAACAAAATCCAACGAGGCAAATAAAAGCAACCAACTGCCTTTTACTGGTTCGAGTGAATGTAGTTCACTTTGAAGAGAGTATAAATGCTTCAAGTCAATTTTAAGTACGGGACTGAACTGGCAAAATTCATTTGCGGAATATACCTGTTCCCATTCGAAATCAATGAGGGCGCTTCTCTCCGCAGCTGTCTCATGTAGTAACACAGTGGTCCGTTTTGATTATCTTATGTGTAGAGAAGAAAAAACACTTAGGGAAAAATTTAGCGCAGATCTACAATTTCAGTGAAAGTTATAATTTCAATCCTACTTTTCTACTTAGTTCTGCTTTTCACCGTTGCACACTAAAGACGATACATTTGTGTTCGGAAATATCTAAAATGGAAGTTTCGCAAAATGCCGAGATGGAATTTTTCACAATAAGAATTTTTCTCTGTATATTTCGAGCGGAAAGAAAAGAAAAGAAGTATTTCATGTGATTTTTTTTTCAAAATATATTTACCGATAAATGAAACATTTATCATCAATCAATAATAAATGTAAAAACAAAATTTAGAGCAACCCCTTAATTGTGCAGTCAAGGAATCCTCCCTGCTTATTATTGATTTTAATTACAGGTTTCTTTTGTGCGTGTATTAAGAAATAATAAACTACACACAATTTTTTTTTACGGAAATGACGAATTTTTTAGAAAATCTAAAGAAATTAACTGTCTCAGGCATCATTCAGCATGGAACAATATTAAAATTTACAAAAATATATTCAAGGAATATTTGGAAAAAAGGGAGACACTTTTGAATGAGCGAAATGGGTGAAAAAGTCATAAAAACATTAAATAACGATATCTTAAAATGACCCCCATAAAACACTTCGCTCATTTCACTTTAAAGTACAGCTTTCTAACAAAAATTCTATTTGTACAATGGACACAAAACAAATTTACTTTTCGCTCCGCGCACAATAACGAATGCCCGAGTAAAACAGAATTTAAAAACGAAGTTGGGAACCCCCCGCCTTTTTTTTATAGATTATCAAACAATGTCAGCAAACAGAATGAGAATGATAAAAAGAAAAACTTCTAGAGTACGGGTGGAAATAATAATAAATAAAAGGAATATTTGCCTGGTCATTTTTTTAACATCAGTTTGTTTTTTTTTTAAATCAAGCCAGTAGTATAAATATTTTTTTTTTCTCAGCACCCAATTCTCGAAATAATAGTTGTCTGTCCATTCCAAATAAGATGAAGGAAAATATTTTTTCAGAAACGGAGAGAGAATATAAGACAAAATAGCCTCAGTAGAGTGCCAAAAGTCTACTTGAAGAATTGTATTAAAATGCTCTTTAAAAGAAAGAGGGGAAGCATTGAATTGAAGGGACCAAATCCCTTTCTCGATTATAGAGAATTTGTTGGCGATAACGGGAGACGGAACAGAAACCAGATTGCAACATTAGAGGAGAGGGAAAAAGATTGAGACGTGGAGCGAAAAAGTCAATCCCTTTTCCAACGATTTAAATTTTTCCAATGTTTGAGAGCACACGAGGCTTTGCCGGAGTCGAATTAATTTCTTTACATTTCTAAAATAACTCGATCATTTACTTCGCTCTAATTCGCATTAAAGGGAGATAAACTGAAAAATAGTTTTAAAAAATAAATATATCACTGATAAAAAAAAATGTGCTCAAACAAGGTATGGAAGAAAAAGGCGAAAGGAGAAGGCGCGGTAGAAGGAGAAATATTAATCCTTGCTCGGAAAGTCAAACACGTTTCAAAAATAAGCGACCATTCGAAGTTTTTTCTCTCCTTTCTCACCAATTACGCATCACGTCTAATTAATTCGGGGGTTTTAATTGAAGTTAGCGTTAGAATGTTTAAAGAGAGAGAGAAAGAAAAAAAAGACATTCCGATTATTTTGGAGCCTTCGTTTTGTTTGATGAGATCCGATGTTCAAAACGATTTTAAATGCACTTCATGAGTTGCTTCATTTTAATGCTGCTTTATTGGTTTCAGAAATATGAAATTATTACTGCTTGATTTTTAAAAATGAAAGTTCGGTGGTTTTTGACAGATGGTAGTTCAAATGATACTCTTTTTCCCCATTTACAAATTCTATAAATATTTTTCATTATAAGATTTTTTTTATTTCAATTACGTATTTACAACCGTTAGGCCACTCTTCACATATCCAATTTTTTAGGGTCAGGAAGAGAAATAGGGAACGGTGAATTCTTCAAAAGTTGGAGAAAACGAGCACTTTTCTATTCTATTCAGAGATACTTTCTAACATATGTTTAATATAATTGCAACAGTATGAAAAAAAAGTGAAATCAATATTTTCTGACGTGTCACTATTTATTCCCTATATTAATTAGTTGGAAGCAAATTTATAAAATGATGTTTTTCTGTAGGATACAATGGTTAGGAATAAGAACAATTTTGACCCTTGAACTTTCTCTACAGAAATAAGACAGTATTTGACTTGTAGTATTTTTCATAGAGGGATCGCAATGAGGAGCGAGTCTTGTTACGTAATGAAAACCAATATGTTCCATAAGTCTTGAATGATAGACGAGAAGAGGCGACATTAGAGCCAAAACTCGCTCGATCGCCCAGCTTTGTCAGGTGTGACACGCACTTTCCTCGGACGGACTTCAATGAAGGATTTTTTTTTTAAATCTTTTTTTACTTCCCTCCTCATTTTTATGTTCTTTCGCTTTTCTCGCATCTCGAAGATGTTCATTTTCCCAATGCATTTGAAGTTCTCTTCCTCTACATTCCTCTTTTTTTCTTCTTCTAATACAACCACCTCTGTTTCTGAATTCAAAATAAATCCGCAAGTTTGGTTTAAAGACTCTACCAATCTTTATTCATTCAAAGCGATTCGAGTAATCTTTATAACAAACAGAAAGGGAAAAAAAATTTCGAATTCAGTGACGTTTCAAACAAGACGATTCGTCAAATCTTGAGTCGAATGTTTTGAAGAATACAATACCTTCTCTATATCTCGTATACAAGAAAGTGGGCCTTTTGGATTCAAGGAGTTCTAAAATGCGTAGATTCATTCAAGTGGAATCGGAATTCTTCGAACGTTTTCGGTCTTTCGATTTTTAGACTTCAAATAAGAGAAATTAAGAAGAAGTTGTACAACAAATAAAATCATTAAGTTATCAAAAACAAAGTTCCCCTCCCTCGTTACTCAAAGTTGGAAAAAAAATCGAAATAAAAATTAGGGAATATATTCTTGTTAGAATTGCACACAAAATACACATTCTATGTTTCCAATAATCTATGTGATGTAATTCTTACATAATTTCTTCAAGGTCCCTCCAAAATCCAACTCAGGAAAATTGCCAGCCAATCCGAGCAATTTCAGTTTCCATATGAATGAGTCCTTCCCTCCGATGAGCCCCCAACCACCAATTAATGAGGAACATGACATCAGGAGAATGTGGCCGGTGAGAATACCATTCCATCTGCAGTCCATCGGAATCGGTCGTAAATTAAAGGACGATGCATTTCTAAATGACGGCGTGGACAAAGTGAGGGCGCGTGGGAAGACGTCTTTATGAGGGTAATGGCAAATGACTCCCACCCGACGGCCACTCTGGAACAATTAATACCCTCACATAAGAGGCACATTGCCGCCAACCGTGGCATTCAGTACTCGAAATGGCTCGGACCAGAGAAGATTGATATCTTTTCACTTCGGTTGCAGATGACAGTTTCTTGTTTTTGGTTCTCCACAATATGCAATATGGGAAGATAAGCTATTACAAAGGCGAAACTACTGTATTAAAAAAAAGAACTGCAAATTTTGATGCGAACAATGTATTTGTTTACATTTTTTGCACCAAAATTTATTAAGGTATGGATGAATCTCCACGTTTCAGATCCCCTCCAATTCGGGAGAAAAAAAAAGTTTCGGAAATTAAGATTGATTCTCTAAGAATAGGATGACTTGAAAATGCAATTATTAGACGGACGAAATTCGTTTACATTGTTTGCACCAAAATTTATCAAGTTTTAGAAAAAATCTCCATAAGGTAAATCTGTCAGTCAGTCCATTTATGTGTATGCGAACTCTGCAACTTAGAACATAATGAATTAGATGGATGAAATTTAGCAGATTTGTTTTATATAACCAGTACTGCCGCTGTGATAGATAAAATCTTCCTTAGATTTAAGACAAGTGACAGTCTGTCAGCTGTTTATTCGTGTAAACGTAAACGTGATGACTAAAAAACACAACAAGTTACATAATTGAAATTCAGTGTGCAGCTCGATATACAACTACCAATACTGCAAAACTTTATCAAACCTCACTCGATTCTACTCTCGAGCTAAACTCTATTCTCTTGAATTGCATTTTAATCTACATATTGTAACGTTTTGGTCGGGCTACTGGTGAGTTGCACCGAAAACAAACTCCGATTTTGGAGAAATAAAAATCTATTTACATACATATATATTTCGCATAGGAACACCTTCTTGACTAATGATTTTACAAGCATATAAGTAATTCAGTTCAGAGTTCCACCAGGGAGAAAGTGCTGTATTCAGATAAGTAAAAGAGTCTCTCTCGGAGGTGAAAAGATATGACGGAGTTCTTGAAATTGCCGCAAGATTCAGCCTGAGGTTCGGGATTATCTGCTCGTCTATTAACCTGCTGGGATTTCCAGAAACGTAAGGTGAAGAACTGGCTGGAAAAGCCAATCAGAAGACTAGCTTTTCAACTAATTGGATGTCTCCCAAAGCTCGGATGAGCTTTCACACTTCAAATGGGACGTTCGGTGATCCAAAAGTTCTGATGAACTTCATGTGGGTTCAGCTACAGGGAGCGGCTGCCTACGTGCACTCCGAATTCTCTCCTGAGAATTTTACACGGAATTCCAAGCTGAATTCTAGCTCCAATCTCTAGCTCTTGCATCGTCTGAGGGCATTCCTTCCCTTATCCCTCTCTTTCTTCCCCTTTTTATTTGGGTCTCGATTAACAAAGAGATGTGTGGTCTCCTTCTTGTCTGATACCTTTTCTCAAGAATAAAGAAATGCCATCTGCCACCGGTCCCCATCATTTGAAAGGCGGGCGTCTCTTATCTATTGACAGGGACACATATGATTCCTCCCCCCGACGCTTATTCCAAACACATGTCCATTTCATTGGGGGCCTCACAGACACATCTGGACTTGATTTGACCGCTGTACTTCGCTTCGAGTACCATATGTCTGCATTCTTTGCATTTTACAAATTTCTCCGCTATGGTAACTTCCAGGTACAAAGGGTTACTTTTCCGTGGGAACCTAGTTCGGTATATTCTTATCCGTTGCTTATCTGAAGTCGTCACAATATATGCATGCTTGCATCTTTCGATTTCTTTAAAGAATAGTTTAAAAAATAAAAAAAGTTTTATTGACGTTTTCAGCCGCTTAGGGTATGTAATCGCTGCACAAGAAATTTTCTAAATTTTCTGCAGCATCGCTATGTTTCCTTTATTTTTTATGGGATTTTTAATAATCTCTATAACCTTGAAAGGTCAACTTGACATTTTATATACTTGAAATTGCGAGTTTTTATTCTTTCTGAACAAAACAAGTTTTTTAAAAAATTTCAAATCTTCCTCGAGTAAAATAGAATGAAAGAAACAATAATATTTCCTCCAAAAGTTACTGCATGTGTTGGAAAAGAGATTTTGTGCCGGTAGAGCAACAGATTGCAGACACTTCTTTTGACTACTAAAACATTTAATGGACGGACATATCACAACACGAAAACAGAACTAGACTGCCACTGACTGAACATCAAAGGTTACAGTTACAGTTAAGATTGCTTTGGCGCGCTTAAGCAGCGCACTCCAGTGGGAGGTTGGATGACGCAACATCCTCCCCCCTCAAAAGTGTAACTTTACCTTTATATATATATATATATATATATATATATATATATATATATAAGAATTTCAAATTTTAGCTTTCAAATTAATATACATAATTAAGAAGCACAGAAAAATATTTGAAATTAAAATTTTAAACTTTGAGTTTCACAACAACTCTCCCACTCCTGGTTGTTGTTGGAGCGTTTCTTATAACTTCAGCAATTTTGCCCGAAGTTTCTAATCGGTACAACCGTTGAAATGGTCGTACAACTTCACCACTTTGCATTTTAACCTTCGCAACACGGGAAACACCATCATTACCTTTAAAAATTTCAACAATTTTAGCCAAAGGCCAATCAATGCGTTTTTTATTATCAGGACCAATTAAGGCTATATCGCCGACAACAAGTGGAGTCTGAATATGATTGCTTGACTGTTTAAGAAGGGAGATATATTCCCTATAAAACCGCTCTCTGAGTTTACGCTTTACTGCGTGAAGGTGTTTCGCTCAAATGCGAAGGTTATGTAGATCATTTTGATCTAAATCGTCCACAAACATCTCAATCTGATCTTATAAAAGTAATGAAGGTGTGAGAGGCACTAGATCAGATGGTTCCTCGGATAGGTATGTAAGTGGTCTGCTGTTGAGTAAAGACTCACACTCACACACAACAGTGTGCATTTCATCTTGATTAAGGCATGCTTTTCGCAAATTACGTCTCAGCAATTCTTTGAGCATTCTAACAACCCTTTCCCACCAACCACCCCACCAGGCGGCGGAAGATGGGTAGAAGTGCCAAGTAATTGTTTTAAGTCAGAATGTACATCAAGAGCACTCCAATCGATGTTCTGGAGCTCGCTGTTTCAGCCGACAAAGTTTGTCCCATTATCCGAGTAAATTGTTTTCACTCGGCCACGACGAGAGATGAAGCGCCTCAAAGCGAGCAAAAAACTTTCGGTTGAGATATCTGGAACAAGTTCGAAGTGAACCGTACGGTACACAGCGCAGGTAAAAATTGGGATCCACACTTTTCGTCGATCTCGAATAATTAGTGGGCCGGCTGGGTCCACACCAGTTGTTTCGAAGACAGCAAACATTCGGACGCGATCTTCTGGTAGTGGAACACACATGGTTGTAGAAGACCTGGTCTTGAACTTTTGGCAAATAACACATTTGGACACAACAGACCTCACGGTTTTTCTGGAACGCAAAATCCAGTACTTTTCACGTAGGATCATCACAAGTGTTTGCACACCCGCGTGACTGTAAATTCGATGTTGTTCTTTAATGAGACGAAAAACAAGTTCTTGTTTATCAGGCAGCAAAATGGGTTGCCTGAAAAAGTCGTCATCATCGGAAGAGATCAGTTTTGTTTCAACACGTAGGAGGCCATCAGAATCACTGTACACGACAAAGTTAGGAGGTATAAGGCGATGGTTCTTACCAAATGTATCTCTTTAATGTAAAGGAGAATTTTTAGTCGGATTTTTTCAATTCTTGTTCAACTTAGGGTTACCCTTTCGAAGAGTATTCTTTTTTGCACTTACTATTGATTTGGCGTTGAAGATGAAACGCTTCACATAGGCTAAAATTCTAACGATTGAAGATAATCTAGACATTCGCCTGGTCCACTAAAAAAAGTCAGATTCTGTATTACCCAATGAGAGACTTGTAACAACTGATAGCCTTCTCTCCTTGTCAGTCAGCTCCGCAGCATCTGAAAAATCTGATTTTTCGATGTCTGGCCAGGAGTTGTGGCTTTCCAACCGCGAAGGACCCTCCTACAAGCGAAGACTGAAGAGAGTTCGTGCATTGCATCCAAGTGAAGCGATATCAGCTGCATTCATATGAAATGGTACATAAAACCAGTTTTCTTTCAAAGAGGTCGATCGAATTTCTTTAATCCGATTATGGATAAAAGTTTTCCAAGGTCCATTATTTTGGATCCAACAAAGGACAACTTTTGAGTCTGTCCAATAAAAAGTTTGCACATTGGGAATGTTCAAAGAAGTTTTCACGTTTTGGACTAAACGAGATCCAATTACTGCAGCTATCAGTTCCAATTTAGGAATGGTAATTTTAGTTTTAGTTTTGGTGATGGGATTCTTTTTGAGAGGAGCGACTCGTGATTTTGCTTGTACCAACCTTACCTTAACATTGTTTTTGTATTCTATTCGTAAAAATACACACGCAGCAAAAGCTTTCCACTTGCATCGCTAAACATATGAATAGTTGTGGTTGTTTCATCGATTAGATCCCCAAAGTAACGTGGTATTTGAATTAATTTTAGAAATTCCAAACTAACAAGCCAATTTTTAAATTCTTCTACAATCTCTGAGGGCAGTTTTTGGTCACAAGTTAATTTTTCATTTTCCCAAGCTTTTTGCATCAGTATTTTAGGAATAAGAGTCACGGGGACGGTAAAACCAATTGGTCGAAGATTATTAGCGAGAGCGACATAAGTTGTCTTTTAAAACAAGAATTGCGAGTTTCAGTCGAAACACTTCTTATATCGCAAGCGATCAAGTCAGAATTTGGATTCCATAAAAGGCCAAGAACGGAACAACTAGGCTTATCAAAGTTTTGTTCCGATGAATCCACCCAACCCATAAGATTAAATCCTGCTTTTGACATGATGTGACAAGCTTCCTTTTGAAAAATGTTGCAATTCTGCCTCATTTTCGACACTTGTCACAACATTGTCGACGTAGAATGAGTAACTTAATTTCACTGCGACATAATTCTCACTTTTCCCTTCTTTTCCAAGACGATGTTAAATTTTTGCCATGAGCAAAAATGTAGACGAAGATAAACCAAATACAACTCGGCAATGTCTCAAAATTTTGATCCCCACTTTTCGTAATCTTTCCACCATAGAAATCGAAAATAGTCTCTATCAGTAGGGGTAACGCTTATCTGAAGAAAAGCTTTGGCTATATCGGAAATTGCCCCAATTCTACCCATACGAAATCTGTTGAGGACAGAAGGGATCAATATAATTAGGAACTGAAGTTAAACATTGGTTTAAAGAGACATAATTTTCATCCTTTGAAGAGGCATCAAATACTGGTCGTATTTTAGTTGTTAGGTTCGATTCTTTAAACATAGCTCTATGAGGTAGGTACTTACAATTTGGTTCAGAAATATCTTTTCCATTATTTTTGTTAGCGACCTCTTCAACAATTCCCATCTGTTCCCACTGCAACAAAATGTATTCATAAGATTCAAAGTTACCTGAAGAAACGAGTTAAGAGGTCATAATATGTAGACGTTTATCTGATTGAAAACGCATGTCAAGCAACTCCGGGTGTCCTTCGACCCACGGTAGATTGAACTCATATCGACCATCACGATATTTAACAGTTTTTTTTTTTAAAAAAAATAAGTTACAGTTTCTGCGTCGATTTCAGATTTGTTTTTATTAGCTACGGGGTCTCGAATTCCGAAAACGTTGAGTGACCAAAGGTCGCAAATCTGGCTGGAAGCATGTAGTGAAATGATGGGCATAGTATGATAAGAACTGGTTGTTTCAAATAAATGTTTACCCATTACAACCCACCCTAAGTATGTTTGAATAGCAGTTAAGCCATTGGGTTGCTGACTGATGGCATTAATTAACAATTTTCCTAAGTTGTCAGCACCCAAAAGAATCGATAAGTCTAAATTATCGCTTTCACTATCGGACAAATAAATTCCATGTTTAATGAAGCACTCTGCATCGGCTTTACTAATTTTAGTTATGTGACTACAAATTGTATATTTATCTAAAAACAAAACCTCACATGAAAAATTCCCTCTTATTTGCTGCAACTCACAATTCAGAGCGGAATGTTTAATTGTTTCCGTTTCAATACCGCCAAATAAACTATGTTTTAGAAATTCAGAATGAACAGTTTTTAAATTTATTAACTCCGCGAGATCTCGAAAAATATATGAGCCTTGGCTCACAGAACCGCATAAGCACCTTACTACTTTAGTGTTGTTAGGACCTGAAACCCTAACTCTAAGTGTTTGCAAAAACACATCCGTCGAACAAGAAGAGCTATTGCTCACTACGCTGTTATTTTCTGTTTTGCTTATAACGGAAACATTATTCTCCTCATCTTTACATAATTTAGGACATAAAATCGAAAAATATTTCTTAGAGCAGACAACGCAACGTACACTCATATTACATTTATCGGCGCGGCAATTAATTCTCAGACAAGCTAAGCAACCTTTCATTTTTATTACTTTATCCTTCCTGTCTTGATAAGTCATAAAACAATCACTACTTCTATTCGAATTCTTTTTAGAACCAAATCTCACTAGAAGCGCGTTTATTATTTTTGCTATGAGTCAGCAAACTTGCGGCTGTGGCAATCGACGGCATCAATGGAGAAACAACATCTGTTCCTCCCCCCCCTTTTCCCCGCGGAACAGAAACTTTTCGCGATCCGCAACCGTTCTGAACTTTGAACCTCAGCTTTTAAAAACTGAATGAGAAGTTCGAGGTCATTCGTTTTTGAATCAATGGAACGAGAAATTGAATTTCTTTCTCTCACCCAAGCAATCACAATATTATCAGGAATGCTAGCCTCAACAAGTGGGTAAAGCATGCATGCGTACTTCTCTTTAGTAATTCTTAAATTTTCTAAGCAACGTAATTTGGTATCTAATTGATCAACAAAATCAGAAAACACAAATCATTTCTAGGATTTAATACTAATTTTGAGTTCACGTACATAGAATTCAATAAGTACTCTGCTATCTGCAAAACGTGCTTTTAAATTAGTGATGACAGTTTTATTATCACTCTTAGATACTTGATTAAGTTTGAACAAAATCAAAAGCTTTACCTTTAGTTGTTTGCAGTAAGTATGCAAGTTTCACGTCGTCCTCCATTTTCGGATCTCCATCAATTTTTTGGAACAATGACCAAAACGAAAACCAATTTTTGGGATTTCCGTCAAATTCCATAAGCACTAACTTTGGCAGGTTGAGATTTAAACATTCGGACGACCTTGATGCAACGTTCATTAGCGGTATGGTGCTTTCAGATGGCTTCAAAAACTTAATACCTTGTTTTCGCACAAGTAAAATTGTCTCGATACACTTCAGCTTTCTCGAATTCCGGTTTGAAAACTGAATCGAGATCTGTTCTTAGCTTCCGCAGAAGCATCGGGACTTTTTCTTTCCATCACATGCAACTGGACAATTTCTTTGTCCTTGGAAAGTAAACACTGAAATGTTTCTTCTAGTTTGGCAAACACCTGAGTAGCTGAAGCAACATCTTGTGCAGAAATGCACGCATCTAATTCGGTAATTGTCTTCGTGACATTAGACCGTAGAACTTTTCCTTCTAAAATTAAAATGTCCACCATTTTAAATTAATATGATTTTTAGTTGGGCGCCAGATGTTGGAAAAGAGATTTTGTGTCGGTAGAGCAACGGATTGAAGACACTTATTTTGACTACTAAAACATTCAATGGACGGACATATCACAACACGAAAACAGAACTAAACTGCCACTGACTGAACATCAAAGGTTACAGTTACAGTTAGATTGCTGTGGCGCGCTTAAGCAGCGCACTCCAGTGGGAGGTTGGATAACGCAACAGCATGCAAGCCGAAACTTAAAGCAGTATCCAGTGAGTTGCTATGCAAAGTGGGCCATTCAATTAAACATTCGTTTAGTATTTATATCCTCAGACGAACAGTCATGCGCACAGCGGATGTCGCTGTTTCAGAAAGAACAAAACGATTCTGAGGTACGAAACAGCTGTTCATATTTATTTCTGTCAGAGCCCTTTTCAATAATTGCCGTTTCTAATTGCTCATCGATTATTTGTGTGTGTTCGCCTCGGTTTAGCAATTAAAGAAGTCTCTGTTTAGTAATTAAAGTTCTTTTATTAAGCAATTCAATGACTTCTCTCGCTGTGATGGACCACTGACCCACCTACTTTGCCAACTGAAATATAGCATGAACTAATAGCCGAAATGTTTTGATTTAAAAAAGTCCGTCGACATATAGATACTTTAAATATCATTCCAATTAAATTTTTCGGATATTTTTGTAATACGACCAGAAAGTAATTCATCTGATTGCTACACTTATTTTCCTTTCACTTAAGAGATCATCTGCAAATACTATGTTTCTTCTCTCAAAAAATCCAAAACAGAAGGAGATATTTGACCTTGGATTACACTAGAATCATGCGATACTTCATCCGTTCTACAAATCTCCGGCTTTGAGTTTTTTAATGGATCGGCTCCACTTCTGAGATTAACGAAGCAAACTGGAATTTTTTCCTTTGCAGATGTTTCCAAATGAAAAGACTTTGAAATTCTTTTATTCTTTGTACGCGCAAATTTAATTCTTTTCCACAACAGTTCAATTCAGAAACTAAATCTATTAAGGCATGAAAATTTTTGATTTATTTTTATTTTGAGAAATAACTACACAAGTTTTCCAATCACAGTTCCCCCCCCCCTGCAATTGTGCAACGGATAGAATAAATTCATTTTCGTTTGTGCACATATGTTATACGAATTGCTGTTAAGGTTTACTTTTAGATGAACAAAAAAAAAGTTTATCTTGGGATGTAATTTTGATAATTTCATAAGCTTCGATTTTCATTAACAAAATATTGTCCCGTGCAAAGATGACATAAATAAATGTTTTTAATAGCTTTCTTTTCTATTCATAAAAATAGTTCAGGAACTCAGAAGAACCATGTTCATTTTAAATATTACAAAAAATATTATAAAAAGTGCAAAATTTCTTAAAAAGAGTATTAAACGCGGAAGTTGCGTGATCCGCGGTGGGACACGACGAATGGTGTGAGAAACACAGTTAAAAAAAAAAAAACGCGACAAATTGTTGTTTGTCAAATTTTTAAAGCATTGCGGTTGAAATTTTTTACATTGTCCTTAGAAAAATAATATATGCAAATAAACTGTTGGTCATAGAATTGAATTGCCATCCGTGAGATAAACTGCGACCATTCATGGATGAAATCTAATAAATGTAGAGTTAACACTAATTTTTCACACGCAAAATTGTTATTTTCCTGTAACTCTTTGGCATAAGAATCACAAGTGTGAAATCAAATATATTCCGTAATACTTAAATACAGACCCATGCATTCGTTTCAGAGCAAAGAATTAAAAAAAAAAACAACGTCCCTTCTGTTTGCCCCGGCATCAGAAATAACGCTTCACTCAGTCACTTTTGGCATTCCATTCCAGAACTGTCAGCTTCGAACTCAGTCTACCAGAAAAATACCCATCCCACATCTTAACGCGCAGGTACCAGAAAAAAAAAGAGAGAGGAGAAATTTGATGGAACCTTCCGAAATCTTCTCCAAACACATCGGACAGAAGTTTTGCATTAAAGGTTAGATCTCCAGTCAAACTGAAAAGTCAAGGCGGAGATCTTCCAAGCACGAAATCACTGATCTAGAGAGGATCTACTTTCTTTCGCCGATGCTTGCAGAGCTCCATGCTTCGGGCCTGTCAACGGGTTGGAAAAGCGGACGATATTAGTGCCCGCTTATTGGTCGAAAATGTGTTGGCTATATAATAATAAAGAAAAAAATCCGCATTTCGCAGGAGGAATTGATTCTTGACAACTGGGGCGAAGTGCTACCGGGAATCCCAGAAATCGGATTCCTTTTTTTCCCCTCCCTCCCCCGTTTCTTCCGGGAGTGACGCACGCATGAACGGAATGCCTGCTCGAATTTCGACATGTCACATTCCCGGTGAGGTGGATAAAATAAAATTCGGTGTGAAACATACATTCTGTCGCGATCCGGACTGATTCCCAAGGCGTTTAAAATCTCTCAAAGTATAAAGATATATTTGAAATGGGAGAGATCTAGCTTTTGGCCGTGCACATCACTTTGCCAAATGGCTAAAATAGTTTGAAAATTTGCTTTTCTCTTTCAATTTTTAAAGAATCAATAACTAGATGTCATCCATCCAATTCTAAATGACTAACCTGATAGTCTTTTTTTCCTTTCCGTTTCTTTTTAATTTGTAGGGAGTAGATTTTGGAAACTTTTTCTCAATAGCTGACAATCCGATTTCAATTAGGGGCAACTGCTAAATATCGCAACATAAAGGTGGAAACTAAGCTGCCAGATTCTATTTTGAAACCATCCGCTACATTCAGTGGGAATGCACGCATGAAGGGATTGAAACAGCCGGTAAAGAGATTTAAATATGTCCTTGCACCACTGACATATACACCATCCCTCTGTTTCGATTCCCTGAAAATAGATTTACTGATCGTTGGTCAGAAAATCAGACATTTGATATTGGATGAAGAGAGTATGTTTTAATAATAATTTTAACTATAATGACTAAAGTTTGTTTTTGTTTTCCAATTTTAGGCTTTCCTTCATCGATTCCCTCAAATGAAAATAAATTTATAAGCTAATTAATAGTGAGATTACTAATACTAATATTAATGAGTTATGTTTATTAAAGGTAGTATATTTCCGCGGCGCCACATTTCAATAATTACATAAAACACAACCCTATTAAACACACACACAAATTTTTCTATCATTACGTTAGTGAATTTATTTTAAAAGCTTTCTCGAAAGAGCGAAAGGAGAAGCGAAAATAAAAAAGTTCTTCCTATTAAAAATTCATACTCATATCGGATTTTAGTTTAGAAGATTAAGCCTTCAAATTTCTTGAAACTTCATTTTCCTTTCAAATAAATTTTTTCATTAAAAAAAAAGGAAATTTATATTTGATTCTCAGAATTTACAGCCAGATCAAACACTTTTTGTTAACATTTCAAAAGTTTTGGAGGGGACTGGATGTCATCGAGGATAAATGACAAAAGTAATAAAAAATCAGAATTCCCTTCTTTAAATAGTGAATCGAAACAGTAGAATGTTGTAATCAGCTTAAACTATTTTACTTTCAGAAAAGTTTAAAGGGGAAAAAAGCTAATAAAATAATACACTCAAAAACCTTTAAGGAAATCACATATTAAATTTAAACATTTGCAACTCGAAACAGGAGCAGTTAAGAGGAACATCTTTTTGCAATATTAAGTAATTATCTGTCTTTTCATGCCATTATAAAAATGGTTCAACGTTGCGAAAAGTGTTTTTCCAACAATACACCGAACATTTTCAAGCCTTTATTCCCGAAAATTTCTTTTTTTATGCAACTATTGCCTAATTACGTTTCCTTAACTGCAGAATTAACTGATGGTAAAAGCCAAAATTGTTGAGATGATACATTTGGGTAATGTGACAAAAGTATTTAATTTCTTTTCCATCTTTCTTCGTGATATTAAAGTTAAAACGTATAATTAAATATCAAATTTACTTCGAATTTAATCTGTTTTATTCAACTTTCTTCATTTCTATTTCTATATTTTAACTTATTCATAATTAAATACTACAAATAATGCGGAATTTGGAAATCGTTTTCTTTAGAAATCCAGCATTTGATCCCGAAATCAACGCATTGATCAATAACTGAAATTATAAAAATAATATGAAGTCTGGGAAAATACAGTTAAAAAAGTAGTTACAAAAGTTCAAAATAAATTTGTTATATTAATAATGATTTAATTTTGATCAAGTGCTATGAACTTTTTTAAGTTCAAAATTCTAACATATTAAAAAGTGCAGAAAAATCATTTAAAACACTTTCAATTCAATAAGTATATATAAAAAACGAATTTAAATAAAAAAAAAATATAATAATTTAACATTCTAAGAATAATTTAGTTTTAAATAGACGGGAAAGACAAAAATATACTCCATAAAACTACAAGAGATTATATTTCGCTTTCATTAGAATCAAAAAGAAAAATTTGTATTAATTTTTAAATATATCAGTTATCACATCTTCCTTCGAAAAATTTTATTTTTGCAAAGACACAAGTTTTCTGGTTTTAGAATTGTAAGCAGAGCAAACACGGAAAAGCAAATATCTGATACTGCTCGTGTCCATCAACCAGGATATTCCTTCTGAAGACTCAAATCCTCTCCGCATTCGTGAAACACGGATCTCTTTTCAGAACGGCAAAAGAGATAAAAACAGGGAGCGGCGAAACCTTCGCCCGACTGTCAAATCTTTACAGATCACAAATGATGGGCACATGCACATCACTGACAAACCCCCCCCTCCCCTTTACGAGGGTTGAGGCGAACAGAGTCTCATAAGAATTTTCGGCCAAAGCCGAGAGACTTCCGAATGTTTCTCTTCACGGCACAGCGAAGCCACTGATGACGTACCCCCCCCCCCATACACACAGTGAACACCTACACACTGAAAAAAATAAATACATAAGAATGCGAGTAACAAAAATGTTCACAAAAGGTTGAGGTCATAAAGCTGTATTTGGGTTAGTCAGATATGGCGCTTATTATGCCTTAATGAGGGGGGGGGGGGAGTTATACAGGGTGCTCCAAAAAGATTGAAATGTCTTTTAATTCTTTTCCTATAAGAGATAAGTGGTCAATATAAATTGCAAAGAAGTTTAAAATAATATGACAGTCAATAAAAAAATGTTCTCATTAATTTTCTAAAAGTTACACCTTTTTAAATTTTTATGCAACTCCTCTAGACAAAAAATTTTTAATGCAGCAACAACATGACTAAAAGCTCGTATCTTCACAATTGAGTGAGTTATACTTAATTAAAAAACGAAACGTTGTGCAGAGGGAATAAAACCAAAAAAGAATTAAAATTATTTATCTTTATCTTTACTTATAATAAAGCTCTAAGTGTGTGTGTCTGTCGGCGCTGTACAGGTCAGACCATTCGACCTACAGCTACCAAATTTGGCACGTGTATACTTTGGGGGCAGGGAATATGCAACTCTCTTTTTTTGAATTGTTAATTAAAATTTTAATTAAAAAATAAGCGACATTTTGACGTTTTTTTCGCAATAACTTCCTAAAATATAACAGCACAAACTTGATTTTGATTAGCTTTTCAATGATGCTGATGTTTTGACCTATAAATTAAAATTCTATTTTTAATGAATTTTTCAACATTTAATTTAATCGCATTTTTCAACAATTTATTTCGCATAAAATAAAAATAAAATTTTATCTTCACGAGGATCTCAAAAAAAATCAGCTTTTAATAAAATGTTGCCATCATATTTTCAGTTAAGTTGCTATCATATTAAGTTCATAAGTTCTGATTAAAAAAATAAGTTAATTATTACTGCAACATAAAACGTAGAAAAATGTAATTTTGCGCAAGTGGTTATATGAAATCAAATAAATAGGAAATGTAATATTTTTTTAGTTAATAAATGCAAGAAAATTTTTTTATGATCATTTGCAATATCAAAATTACTAATTCATTGAAAGAATTAAAATAAATAAAAATACAAAATAAAAAAATATTACAAAAGTGCGATAGTTAACACTAAAATTTTTTTTAAAAATCAGCAAAACGATTATCTTCTGAGATCGAGATTAATTATTTAAAAATAGGAATTGTGAACAAATTAAAAGATGACGTCATTCCATAGAAACGACGAACAAAAATCAATTGATAACAAGTTGATGGAAAGTAAAATAAACTTTTAATTAATTCTGTTGAAGAAAAAATTTTTTACCTTCGTGCTTTTTTTACTTTTTAAAACTCTAAGACATGATTTTTTATTATTACTTTTACTTATATGAAGAAAATACGAGGCATATTCGGAAAGTAAGTACCGTTTCATTATACTGCCGCTGCAGCACTGCGATCGGCGTTCTGCGCATGCGCACTAGTCTTCCTTGTTCACTGACTCTCAACTGACGCCATTTTGGACGCTGTAGGTTGTGTTTCCAGTTCGCTGTGCTTGTTTAAAATGTTTAAGACAATTACTGATCCCGCCGACTGTGAGATTCGTTCTGTTATCCGTTTTTTAAACGCAAAAAATGTGAAACCGGCTGAAATTTACCGTGAAAATAAAGAAGTGTATGGTGAAAACGCGATGAGTGATGGAATGGTGCGGAAGTGGGTTAGAATGTTTAATGAAGGTCGAAAAAATGTTCACGATGAGGCTCGGAGTGGTCAGCGTTCTCTTGTCAATGACGATCTGATACGGAAAGTTGATGAAAAAATCAAAGAGAACAGACGATTCACAATAACGATACTTTCAGACGAATTTCCACAAATTTCACGTACTGTGTTGTACGGAATTGTTGTTGACAAATTAGGCTATCACAAGCTGTGTTCTCGATGGGTTCCGAAAATGCTTACTGATGGTCACAAAACCAAGCGACTTGGCAGTGCTTTGACATTTCTCACACGGTACAGTAATGAGGGTGAGGACTTTTTAAGACAAATTGTGACTGGTGATGAAACTTGGGTTCGTCATTTTACGCCTGAATCCAAACAACAATCAATGGAGTGGAGGCACACACAATCACCAAAAAAACAAAAGTTCAAAACGACAATGTCAGCACAAAAAATCATGTGCACTGTGTTCTGGGATAGGAAAGGGGTTTTGCTCACAGAATTTCTCCCCAGAGGTGAAACAGTTAATGCCGCACGATATTGTGAAACCTTAAAAAAAGTACGACGAGCAATTCAGAACAAACGCAGAGGAATGCTGAGTAAAGGAATCGTGTTGCTCCATGACAATGCTCGGCCCCATACTGCTGGAGCCACTCAAACACTGATCCAACAGTTTGGTTGGGAGCAGTTTGACCACCCGCCGTACAGCCCGGACTTGGCACCATCTGACTACCACCTGTTTTTGCATTTGAAGCGTGAGTTAGGTGGTAAGCGCTATGGATCCGACGAGAAGGTTAAAAATGCCGTGCAGTCGTGTTTATCATCGTTGGCGGCAAGTTTCTACGAGGAAGGCATAGGAAAACTCGTCACTCGCTACGACAAGTGTTTGAACATTGGTGGAAACTACGTAGAAAAATAGTTTAAGGTTTGGTCTTTCATGTAATAATAAAATTTGTTTGAAAAAAAATGCCTCGTATATATATATATATATATATATATATATATATATATATATATATA
>JAOUZG010014841.1:1706262-1720517 GCA_026289955.1 Argiope argentata | reverse complement strand
ATATATATATATATATATATATATATATATATATGGTTGTGAAGAAGCTAATAGTAGATTTTGAAGGGCTAAAATTTAGTTTGTGTATTACGGCAAAGCTGCAGAAGTCAGATTCGCACTCTGCACTTTTTCAATATCAGAGCCAGAACCCCCCAAAGAACAATATCGTTGCAAATAGTCTTATTTCGCAGTTCTCAATGACTTTTTCAATACCTGCAATAAAAAGTGTGAACAAGGTATGGCTCAAAACTGAGCCTTGAGGAACACCTTGGCTTATTTTGAAACTATTCGAAGTCGAACCATTGAACCTCACCTTGAAGAATCTATTTCTTAAAAAATCATAAATCCAGGGCAGTGCTCTACCGAGCTTATCATACAATTTGATAATCAGTTTCAGAGTCCAAACCCTGTCGGATTCCTGAGAAAGGTCGAGAAAAGCAGCAATAGTTTGATTTTGTTATGAGAATCTGACGCTTTAACTAAAAAAAAGAACCTGGTCAGTTGTCCTTCTCTAAAACTATGTTGCTCCATCTGTAGAAGACCGGGGAATTTAAATAAAAATTAAGCCTTTTTAAAATCCTTTTCTTCCCAATTTAGAATGATGTGGATATCAATACAATGGGTCTAAAACTCTCAGGAGAAGCTATGTCCTTGCCAAGTTTTCTAAAAGCTATAACTGTTTTTTCCAGTTTCTAGGAAAATGACCCAGTCTTTTATATCTAAAAGTATGTGCTTTCCATGTGGATTGAAATGACAAATCATTTGACCATGAATACCATCTGGCCTAGGTAAGGTATCGAGCTTTAAAGCTGAAATGGCAGCATCAAGCTCATGAAAAGGGTCCGTTAAAAATAGCCGGGCCCACATGAGAATTACTGCGACGACCGTGTACAGCATTATTCGCCATGATTTTCGTTTCAAATTGCGACATTTCTTTACTGATTCCCTTAACCAGCTTCCGCAATTTATTGTTTGGTGATCTTGAATCCAGACCTGCACAAAGTTCATTTCACATGTCTCTCTTGAACTGCGCATACCACTTTTTTAATTGAGCAGCCATTCTGTTTATTTGATTTTGTTAGCATCACCATGGTCAGAATTCAGATAATTTAGTATTATTATTCTATATGAGACTGGAGAAATGGTATTTCACTAGTTAAGTAAGACCTTTTCCTTTTAAATTTGCCCCTAGGAATTGACTGGCCAGCAGCACTGTAAATAATCCACTTGAAGAACATACAGTCCGCCTATAGGTTATCAGTAAGATGTTTCGCACACACCAAGCTATCCGTTCGGTTCGCGGAAGCTTTTCAGTCGGCACATTTCAAACTTCAGTACCTATTACTAATTTTATAAGTAGATTGTCTCTTATTCAGTTCGAACAGGATTAGAAGGTGATCATTTCCTACGTTCTCAAGTGCTTTCCAATTTCAGGTGGGGCTGAGGTCAGGGCTGACTCAGGTTGCAACCAGGGCCTCCTTAGAATTGTAGCTATAAGAATAATGAGTGAGAGATTCGTAATTAAGAAACACAAAACCCTTATCATCGACCAAGTCCTGTAAATCATTTCCTCTAGAATTAGTATTAGAGGAGCCCCACATATGGTGTTTGGCATTAAGATCGCCCAGACAAATAGTACATGGTAGAAAAAGATTTTGCAAATCGGTAGGTATTTTATGGAGATCAGGAGGTATATACATATTAAATATATTAAGGAAATTACTTCTTCAGTTGTTCTTTACACCCTGATTTTCTGGGTTAGAGCCACCAGTGATATTTCTACTAGCTTCTATACTTCTGATATTTTATATCTCTGGTGAGGAACATTATGCCTCCACCACTCTTATTTTGCCTGTCTTTCGGATAAATATCGTAACCGTTCACCCTAAGTTGGGTATCACTCTTCAACTTGGTTTCTTGCAGAGTGGTAATTGGCATACCATGTCTCTCAGTCAGTTCCTACACTCGATCTAATTTAAATATGGGGTGGT
Organism: Argiope argentata; assembly: GCA_026289955.1. Taxonomy (NCBI): domain Eukaryota; kingdom Metazoa; phylum Arthropoda; class Arachnida; order Araneae; family Araneidae; genus Argiope; species Argiope argentata. Next base: position 1,718,526 of record JAOUZG010014841.1, on the reverse strand, counting down.
TAGAAGAGATACTGTTGATATTGATCTGGAATATTTTCTGGGACTTTAAATACTTTGGAAACTATATTTTTCGAACTTGACCCTCTACCTAATCCAGAAGCGCGATCCTTTTTAGACTGCCCGACGATCGAGGCAGCATGAGAAACTTTGGATGAATCATTCAAAGATGGGATAAAGGGCAGTTTCTATAGTCAGGGACCTGGAGCACTGACGGTTGAAGTCTAATTTAGCTCCGATGCCTACAGACCTGCTCCAATGCCTACAGCTGAGCATAGCGGAGTGACCTTCACGCCTTGGGCGCCCCTACCAGGAATATAAACTCCCAACGTACTTCACCTACTCCGCTCAGGTACCTCACCTCGTCTGCTACAAAAGCACATTTTGAAGCTGCCAGCAGGATTTGAGGGAGTATATATTGTATTCAATTGTAATGCTTCCCTCGTTTTAGAGGAATACAATAACGTTAAAAATAAAGTGTAATATATGTGATGAAAAAAAATTGACTTTTTGCTCTGTTTTTGTATATTAGTTCCCCCCTTTTTTTTGCTAGATTAGAATCAGTCGGGCCAGAGCTGAACATTCCAAAATTGACTGTGTAGAGAATATTTCATCTTTAATAAGTGGTATTCATACATAATACTAGATCGGCTTCTAAAATCAAACAAATAGGCCCTTTATTATGCAAAATAAAATCTTTTTTTTCCCTCGAGAAATGTTGTTTGAAGACTTAAATGTTGCGTTGATAGTCGTTTAGCAAAATTTTCACGTCTGGAAAAGTGAAAAAAGTTCTGAGTGCAAAAAATTCATCATCAATCTCAGTTTTCTGTTCTTATGCTGCATATTTCTGTTTTTAAACGCTCTTTCGTTGGTCCTATTTTCTGCAACAGATACATTCAATGCATTTTATATCCGAATTAAGAAATGAATTAACATTATCAGTGGATATTTATTAAATCTTTGCTGACTTATTCAAAAATTCACTCCTTACGTCACATGAACTGGATGACATATGCCCAAGTGTTATTAAGATAACGCAATTCTGTATAGGAATCATAGGTGTTACTTTGGACCAAATTTTTAAGCACTTTGATTAATACAATACCAGACTATTTTTTTTTAAAATTTATTGAAAGGTAATAAAAATGTCTTATGCTTTAACGAAGAAGAAATAGCATTTAACAGCTTGAAATTAAGTAACAAAATATGTTATCTCCTTTGACAGTAAATTTAATTGACATGTTTAGCACTTATTACAGTATAATTTTTTTCAAATACTTTATGGTAAGGGTAAATTATTATTAAGGGGGGATTTTCCACCAAAAGGGATTTAAATTGGAATTAAAATTATTTCTTGAATTCGATATTCATATCAAGAAATTTATCTCAGCTATCAGAAAGCAATTATAATTATTATCATTAATTGGAATTGGAAATAATTAAAGCAAAAATATAATAATTAATATAAAAAGACGCCAAACAATATAAAAACTAACGCTGCATACTTTTATATCTTGAGGAATAAACGATTAAAAAAATAAATGCTTCAATTAATGAAATATAAAACTTGAGTTAAGATTTTATATGCTTATATGAACTTGAAAATCAAAACCTATTTTGCATTATTGAGCTTAAAGAAATTAGTTAAGTAATTTGGGAAATCATTTTCTTTAATTGAATCGATGAAATAATTTTGATAGGCTATGTTTTATTATACTTTAAAGTATATTCCTCAGAAAGTTATTCCATTTTAAAGCAAATAAACTACAAAAAAAATTGTTTTGTATTTATTAGTTTTCTGACGTTTTCATTAAAAACTGTTTAGGTGATTCAAATATAACAAATTTTCCTTATTTATACTATTTTGAAAACACTCCTTTTAAAGTAATGCATTATCAGACTAGTTTTTTTTCTTTGTAATAAATTTAAGGGATAGTTGAGATTGCGCTTGCTCATTAAAAGGTGTCTTTTGCGCTCACATTGTAAGTTTACTGGGATACAATTACCTTTCGCGGGAAAGCTTGGCGTGCATCGAGAGGGGCTAAAGAGAATACACGTTTCTCGCATTGATAAGAGAATGATTGCTGAATGAGGGTTCCTTTCCTGGAAATATGGATTTTTTTCTCGTGGTAAAACTGGTAAGTTCTATCCAAGAGTGTTAATATCATATTTGAAAGTTTATTTTAGATTAGATACTCGGTGTATTTGATTTTTTTCTCTCTCTCCGTTATTTGGATCTGATTTTAAGTATGAAGAATAACATTGAAGTTTTCCAAACATCAAAAGAAAAGCCATTAGTTGTGTATAATAGATATCAATATCGGACGCATTCATAGCCTTGAAAATATGTGATATGACGCTACATTCACGAAAACACCGAAAATTCAAAAGGGCTGCAGGAAACAAATGACAACTGTATTTTCTCTGAAATCCAGCATGCTTGTAAACCGGATGAAGCTCAGATCGACGTTAAAAAACATTTAATAAAATTTAAAAAAGGAAAGTTCGAGATTATCAAGCAGTGTTTAACTATCATCAACATTCGCATTTTTAATATGGAAAATAAAATAATTATTACGTTTATAACGTTTCCTTTTGAACCACTTGATTTGTTTGGATATTATATCATGTAAAATTAATTTATACTAAATATACAAAAAATATATAATTACTACCCTAATTGTAAAATAGTTAAAAGGAATTTGAAGTAATCTTTGATAGATACTAAATATTATAAGTTTATGTGAAATAGGCCCTAAAAATGACAAGCATAAGAAATTTTAGATTACCAAACTTCTATAATAATTGTTGTAAATATAAAAACATTTAAAAGTTGTTCATCTCAATAGTTTTCAATTCATCGTTTTAGAAGGAGTAAAATTATCTTAGCATTTATTTAAATCGGATTCGCAATGGAAAAGAAATGGAAGTAAAAAAAATGTGTATAAGTAAATTTCTTCGATCTCAGTATTTTGCCAATTATTTGCCAGTTTTAAATGTTTGAATGCGACATTTTTTGTTATTTAGAAAATACTGATGTAATATAATAACTGGATTTTTAGGTTATGACAAGACTTAAGTTTTAGCTTCAAATTCAGGTTTAGATTATACGGCTATATAAATTAACAAATAAAAAAATCTCAGTAAACAGACTGTTTAGCGCGTTCCACACAATTGTCATTCTTTAGGTTTTGTTTCCTTCGCAATTATATTTATTCCGTCAAGATCATTATCTTTCTGTTGCCTACTTTAAGAGGAGTATTTTTAAAGTAGAAGAAGATCTCAATATTTAATAATTTCTTTTCTCATAGTAATGTAGGAAAATATTGGCTAAGGCACTTGAGAAAGCTGCTCCCATTGGAATACCCTTTAGTTGTTTATAGAAATTAAATCCATTCCAACTATTTTTTGTAATAACATCTTGATTTAAATATTATTCATATATAAAAATACCGATCTTTATTAATTTTCCATGAGGCAAATTGGTGTATAAATTTTCAAAATCATATTAAGATTAATAACACTGTCATCTTTAAAAAAAATTCAAAACTCCTTTGTTACTATTAATTATAAAGTTGTCTTCCTCTTCAATTTTGTTAAGGGTAATTTTCAAGAATTTAATGAAAGGTTTTGATGCCAATGACGAATGTTTTTTTAATGAAATTTAACTGTTGAGAACCAATAAGGATAGTTTAGAGATCATATCATAATTTTAGTTTTTTTTTTTTTTACGAAAGCATCCTTTTATCCAATTTCTTTTTCTCCTGATTCTTTAAAATATAAGTTGCAATAGAATTATATTCATTAATAGTTCTTTATAAAAATATTTACAATATAAATAGAAATTATTTCCTGATTTATCGGTTTCTGTAATAACAAATTTCACTTTTAAATTTTTTATTGCTTTTTTAATGTTTTGTTAAAATAAAACCCTCATTATTTAGATCTCCTTGTATTTACATTCACTTTAATCTTAATGCCCTCTAAAATTCTCATTTTCCATTCCCCGAAACCTTCAGCAGGACAATGATTTTTTTCTAAATAATTTAGAAATAAAAATATCCAAATCTCTTAAAATGGAAGTTAAACTTTTATTATTGCTTATTTTTTCTCTTAATCTCAATTTGGTTCCTCTTTCCATTAGCTCTCTTAAAGAGCTGGATTCAAAATTATTTAAATCATTTGTTATTACATGGCTTTTATCAACGTCTAAGTAATCGTTCTATATCTTTTGTTACAATTACTGTATGTTTTATTTATTTTGTCTAGATTTTTGCTATAGTAATTGTAATTCATATTTGCTTCCTTAAAGTTGGTGCATAACTACACGCAATGGGCACATTAGCCTTATCCTTCGATTTTTAAAAAATACATTATTGTTATGAATAATTTTCGGTAATTTAAGGTTTTCAAATTTAATATCTACAAATTTTATAACGCAGAATTTTTTAGGTGGAAAAGTTTTTAAACTCTATATCCTTAAATCTGTTATTTAAAACCAATTTAATTTTCTTTTTTCTCAGATCATAAAGATATTTCCAGATTTTTTGTATGTTGTAACTACTGTGATCCGGGTGCCAGTAATTTCGAAATTCCTTTAAATATAATATGATAGTAACCGGGGTTTTTTCCTTCATCTCCTTTAAACCTTTTCCCATAGTTTTTATTATCTAGAATTTTTTTTAAAGTATTAAATTTGTTGTAAATACAGACTTTATTTAAATTAACGAAACTTTCTCTATATTGATTTCTCTTCTATTGATTCTCTCTTCGATTCTTTCTCTTCTATTTAATTTACTATTAAACCCATGGTTTAATAGTAAATCACTATTAAACTCCAATGATTAAATTCCATTTACTATTAAACTCCATTTGATTTACTATTAGGTTACAAATGTAAATATTTTCCGTTTCTAATCTTTTGCTTAAGTCATTAATATTATCCTTTAGAATATAAATTTTAATATTATTAAAATTATGGAATTGAAAGTTCATGGTCGGAAGTTTTATGTTTTGTAAAATTTTTAATATGTGATCTATGGTTGCTAATTCTTACCTTAAGTTCTGTACTAGTTTGACCTATATTTTTGACAATTTATAAGATAAACTTGGTTTTTGTATTTAGAAATTTATTCGGGCTAATAGTCAGACCCTTTACAGAAAAAAAATCTCTTTTTGGAATCTCTGCACGATTGTGACCCTTATAACAATTATTATTATAAAAATTTTATTTCATCTATAGTTTATAGCTCCCAGTTTTCAAACATTATTTCAAAATCCTTCCAGTTTTATTACAAATATTTGAAATATTAACAATTATTATTGAGTTTTGCTATTCTGAAATTTGATGTATCTGTAGTTTTTAGCGACATTTTTTCAGATGTTATTTGATTCTTTTTGACTCTATTACAATCAGGATGGATATTAAATGCTGTCGTTTCATTATTTAGTGTAAATTACCCTTTTTTTATCGTATAATATCCAAACAAATCTACTAGTTCTAAAGGAAATATTGTAATTGTAATAATTATTTTATTTTCATTTTTATAAATTTCAAATATTGATGGTAATTTGGACATATGCTTGCCTTACATTTATATGAGGGAAAACAAATTTTGTTTCATTTTCCGTTGAAGACAAATTTTTTTCAAACTATATAAATAGTTATGTTATTATTCAATTTATTTGATGGTATCCATATGAGAAGTCTTTTCCCCAACTAAAATATTTGACTATTTTAAGAAGGAATTTTTAAAGCATAAGGTGTTGTTTAAATTTATAATCAGCAAATAAATAAATATTATAATTTAATGCTGAATAGTTGAGAATCTTTGAAGTATAATGTCTGTAAATATGAGAGCAAGTAAGTGTTAAGTATTAAGGAAATGCGTTTGCTTTTAGTTTCATCATCATCTTTAAGATAATTATATAAAATTAATTTAGCAACAGACATGCACTTTTTAAAACTTTCTTTTCAATACTTCAACATCGTAAAGTCGTTATGCAACATATTAATAAAAAAGTTATAGTAAAGTTTATACAAATATTTTTTTTAATATGCTACGATTCGAATACAGATCATATAAGTTATTTCAATTCTACAATTTTTGAAGTACAACAAAATATTCTCTATCACACTGCTGCTTAAAAACAATTTTATTCAATGATGGTAAGTTAAAAAATTAATACAGACAAAAAAATAAGAATTAATAAGAAATGCATGAAAAATTATTCATAATATCTAAAAGCATTTTATTTCTTCAAATTTACACTTGCTTAGTTTTTTCAATTCAATTTTATTACTACAATTTTTTTCCAATAAAATTCCCTTATTTATTTATTTCAAATAATTTCACCACAATTTGCAAGGCAACTCTTTAAGTTCTTGTCAAAAGAATATTTTTCTACTTTTTGGATTATTCTATTATCTAGATTTATATATTTTTTCGCTCTTTGTTTTCCCTCTAAATTTAACTCTTTCCGTGCTGCTAAATAATCACTGTATTCAACTTCCCTTTTTAAGAAACGAATAAGCTCCTCTATTCTTTGATGCGATTTCCCAACAAACAAATTTATTTTTATGTTCCATCTTTCGGTAGCATTATTAGTTCTATGGATTTCACATGTCAATAGTAAGCGTGGAATGTTCAAAGCATTGGTCAACAAAAATAGTCAGAAAATTTGGTTGTAAGACAATGTTAAGGATTGACTTCCTGAATTTTCATCCAAATCCTCTTCTGGTGGAAAAGCCAAAGCAGCACACGTGGGAGTCCAATTTTTGCATGGGATTTGTAAACTTCTGCCTAGCTTATACTTTGCACTTGTCTCCATAAGCATGGGTTGAAGTGAAAATTGCAACCTTTTATTTCTATTGTTGGGAATGCAATTTTCGCGACTCTTATAGCCGCCGTTTCAAAATACAAAGTCAAACATTCAGGATTCCACTTGAATTCTTTTAAAATATTGAATAGTTTTTCGTGAGTAGTTTGCTTTTTCTGAGGGAGAAAGAGCGAACATAATTGGAATGATATTAATCTCTTCTTGACTTCCAATATCTGCGCGTGGAGGAGAGACCCGCAGAAATTGTTTAGGCCAGGTTTTGAGTATTCCGTTTGGATAGAATTGTTTACATTTATAAAGATTTTTTCTTTGTTTTGCTTTCTGAAGTTCCAAAGACATTAATTCTTTCATTTGTCTCATTTGCAGTTGCATCATCCGACATAAAACTCGGCGAATCATTTAGTTTTAAGAGTTCCACAGGGAGGTGCATTTCCCTTGCTAGAGCGACTTCATTTCTAATCCCTTGCACTTTCCTTCCCAATTTATGCAAACAATTTTTGATGGAGGATAAAGTAGGAATTTCCATCAAAAATTAATTTCCACTTTGAAGATATCAGTTTTACCGTGAGAAAAAGAGCAAATATCTCAAAGAAAATGACCCTTGATTATCTCCCTTAATCACTCTCTTATCAGTACGAGAAATTTGCAAACTCTATAACCCCTCTAGATGCGCGCCAAATTTTTCTCGCCAAAGATTATTAAATCCCAGTCAACCTACAATGCGAGTGCTAAAAGAAACTTTTTAATGAGTGAGCGCAAGTTGCATAATCCCGTCTGAGATGACATTTGTTGTATGGTCCGCTAGAAATGCATTTCTCAATACTTTTATCTTCTCAATACTTTAGTCTTGTAGTTTTCAATTTCACTCTGAATTCCATCTACCACTAAAGCTTCTTCTTCTATTTAATTTCTGCTAATATTATTGAAAATGATAGTCATTTTAATATTTTTTTTAATTTGACGAAGTTTCATGTTTGTATAAAATAGAAATTTTAAATTCTTATTTCACCTATATTCTAATGTACTAGAGCTTTGGAATATTTGTAATGAAGTGTGTATTTTAATACACGATGCTTTCAAAGCTTAATTACCTGTGAATCAATTGACTGGATTAAAATTTTATGCCTTTGAAACGGTGCCATCTAGCGTTGCTTTTGTGAAAAAATTATTTACAAGATTCAGTTATATTTATGACAATGAATAATCAATATAACACTAAAAAGTAACTAAAATCGAAAAAAGAAAGATTTTTTATACTTTAGCGCGTTAACAAAATTGTATCCATAAAAAAAATATTTTTACGTTTGTCGATTCACTTGCAAATTTACAGGAGAAAACTGTTTCGTTAACTTCAAATGCTTTTGAAAAATACAAAGAGCCTTGTATAAGCGTCATTTTTTCATTTATATACATGCTTAGTTTTGTTGTTTTACAGTTACAGCTTTTGTCTACTTCCATTTCGGTTAAGTTTTCCTCTGCGAGTTTCTGATATCTCTGAGCATAAAATCATCTTTTCTACTATTTTCAATAAGGAAAGAATGAAACTGAAAAATCTTTAAATATTCGTAAAGCTTACATAGAGTGGAAAGCGGCGATTTCAGTTAAAGCATGAGCTTAAGTTTAACGACGCAAAATGTCGCATGAAAGTTCTACCTTGAAAATTAAGTTTTTGTTCGGAGGGGCGATTACAATAAATTACCTTTATTTATCATAGAGGGGTTGAAAGTAAAAATAAAATTAATAAATTTCAAAATAGCTGAAATCTAAAATTAAAGAATTCAGAGCCCGACCCAATTACCTTTGCTTCTGCGTTTGAGGCGGATAAAACACAGGCCGTTTATCCTTACTATCGAATGAAATAGAACTCAATTTTTACGCGCGCAGCTTATTGCTCCATTAATTTAAGTGCGTCTCAACAAAAGCGACTTCGAGAGGTGAGCGTCTCAAAGCTTGGCTGGCCTCTGACCGCTCCGTCAGTCCGTCTCTCGCACCGCCCCTCTTGACGGGCGACTTCTCCGTGCATCAAGTTCTCCGATTTTTCCGGTGCACGGATTTTCAGTCCGAGGCACTTCCTTTCCGCTGGTGTGGAAAATCGAAAGGAGTGAAAAAATTCGGAAGAAGCCGCTGACATTTTAATTAGGCATTGATCCCATTTTTAATTAAAATCCCATCCGCGCAAAAGGTAAATTATGACGGGTGGAAAAAAGTCTTCCACACGCGCTGCAAAATGAACGCTCGAGGTACCGGAAGTTGTCAGCGGCATCGATCGCCTCCGACATTGGGCCGGCGTCTGTTCGCTTGTTCCATTCTACTCTCTGACGAACAGTTTGGGGCAGTATCAGTCCCGAATTATAAATTGATTGAAATAGTTAATGAAGGGATTACCTTGGTGATGAAGTGCAAAAGAATATAAAGAAAAATATGCCCTTCTTATCTGTAAAAAATGTTCTGTAAATAGTCAGTGACATTATTCTTGTCCTCAAAACCTTTTTGGTTCCTATCTATCAAATTTGAAGTGAGTCAAAAAGGATGCTTCTGTGATTTTCTCCAGCAAATATGCGGCTTGCGGTGAGCTAAACGGATCCCTCAAACTTTCTTTCCAAGTCCTTCCCTCCACGTCGGCAGCAATTAACGGTCAGAAATCTATTGGAATAATAATTTGCGAAGACTTTTTGATGACTTTCGGATGAGCGCCCAAATTATTCATTGTCGGAAATTGGTTTTTAATTACGCCCCCGAAGCAACCCACGCCCTCTTTTCGGAACTCTGATGATAACCTCCTTTCCAAGACTTGCTGGAATCAGTTTCTCCTCCTCGTTCTGACTCATCTCTCGCCACGTTTCGGAGAAAAATTCATTTCCATGCAAATCTTTTCTAAGTAATATTTAATCTATTCAGATTATTCATTGATTTCATATCCCTGACGAATAAAAGAATTGCGCAATCAGCATCGATCGAACGTACTGTTTACTTTTTACTCTGAGCCTCTGGTCCGTTTGCTTTCTTCGTAACGTCAAACCCCTTGTGAAAAAAAAAATGTCCCCTATGCATTGAAAGGCGTCCAATGCTGCTATGTTGAATGAAAAATTCGCATTGAAACAAGCTGTTTGATTTACTGGCCACGCAGCAAGTAATTGAACATAAAATTCACCGGATGGAGAATTCACTCCCTCAATTTGTTCGCAGACTTGCTTATGAGATGAAGTTAGTCTAACTAGTTGGTAGGGCGTTGTATTCGCATTCCGTGTGTTGTTAATTCGAACCTCCCGGTCAAAGACTCTCCGTGTGCATGGTAGATGGTGCACGTATAAATCTGTCGTGCCCACAATACGTACTTTTAATCGGTCGTGACCACTGTGCGTACAGTGCAAATAAATATGATTCTAAAAGTAAAAATTTTGAACTCTCAAATGTCAAACACTTTAAAATCTAAAGCTCATTTTTTTTAGTTATTGCTGCATGTTTTTTTTTTTCATATATTAAAAAGTAAAAAGACATTACAAAAATATTGGATAAATGTGATTTTGCAAAATTATTCTGTTTTTTCCAATAAATTTTCTAAATCTATGTAGAATTTATATTGGGTGGCATTTTGTAGAATCTTAAAAACATACTACTAGTATTATTTGAAGGGAGGAAAAATGCTGATTGAAATAATTACACAACTGTTATATCTTTCGTTACCAATAAGGGGAAAGCAAATGTCCAAAAGATATTCGAACAGTGAGAGAAACTGTAGAAGTCGTTTGGTTATAAATAAATTTTTTAAAAATGTTATAGACAAACTTCGGAAAAAGTGAAAAAGAAAATCTTGTTAAAAAAAAAAGAAATGCATTTGTTTTGACGTGAGGCAGTCCTTTGATTAAACTATAAAGGGTTTTTTAACGTGAAGCAAGATTTAAAAGTAATCTGAAATTGAAATTAAAATTATAAAAAAAAACGCATTATAGATTATAATGAAAATAGAAGATCTATTTGAAAAATAAGTGTTGTATGAAAAATAAGTAAGTCAACAATATTTAACATTATTTTTAAGCATACAGGAATTAGCTCTGTATAATATTAAGCGCATTAAAATAAACACATTAATGAATCATGCTTGATGTCATGATTATTAAGGAATAATCTTTATAATTAATACGCTTCATTAAATGTTGGAACACAATAAGCAATCATGCTTTTATCTTCAAGTTCCCTGTAAGAAACCGTTTTTTAGTAAAGTGTACCTGGAAAAGATATAGTAATTTTCTAGACATTATTTAAAAATTAGAAATTTTTTTAATTTTTTTTTTAAATTTTGTAAAAGAAAGTAAAATTAATTATTTGGTTCAGATAGAAAACAAAATGCTCATAAAAAGCATAACGCTTAATGAATAATCCCATAGTTAGTTGACTGCAAAGTCAATAAAGTTGATTACCTAGATATTCTTAAAAAGTGTAAAATAAAGTGATAAAAAAAGAAGAAAAAAAAGAAAGAAAGAAAGCCGAAAGAAAAATGTATTCTTACTAATTTTTAATTCTACCAAAGCAACAGTCTGAAGTATGCGTCCTGTGTTTGCGTACTATTTGCTCTCTATCTTGTTTGAGGGTCATCCGAAGTCACTAAATAGAGCAGATCGATGTCTGGCCAGATTATCTTTTCTTGTTGTGTCTGTTCTCTGGCAGTCGATAATGGAAATTCTTAGATAACCTGCCTTTGATTATGAGTTGGAAAATGTATTGGCTCTAATTATATTTCCATCAAATTCAGGCTTGTTTCACTGGCCAGTGCTGCCAGTATACTTGGAATCATCCTTTTTGCATTCTTGCAAGGTCTATGGAGAAAAATATGTGCAGTTTCGTTTATTGTAAGAATGTTTTTTTTTTTACTCTCACTGTATATAATATACCAAATGTTGTGCCTTTCCAGATTGATTTTAAATATTCTCTTGGAGAATGTTTATATAAATTTAACCTTATATTCTCCTCTGAGGATTAAGAACAACTTATTGTTATTCCCTAAGTTTTAAAGTTAACTTTCCTTTTTTTACCCGTGTACCATCATCCTTATGAATCTCTAATAAGAAACTCCAATTTCGCTTTTTTTTTTTTTTTTTTTTTTTTTGAAATAACAAGTCGGGAGCTTTCAATTTTTTAAATATTGAAACCTGCCTTCAATTAAGACCACTTGGACCCAGTAAAATGATGCGTATTTCAGATTCTTATTGAAAGGGAAATAACAGTAAATGTCCAGTGTAAAATGTAACATTTAATTGTGAGTTTCATTCCATTCTCATTTCAAAAGTTCAGACTGAAATCTTTCTCTGGCTATTCAGGTGTAAAATTTTTCCCCTTGGACATGAGCTCTCTTCAACGGATATTTCGTTCTGGTCCTGTGCGTTGTAACGTTTTGGCCGGGGCTACTGGTGAGTTGGGCCGAAGACAAGC
>JAOUZG010014841.1:1653685-1706252 GCA_026289955.1 Argiope argentata | reverse complement strand
TTCCCAAAGCTCGGATGAGCTTTCACACTTCAGACGAGACGCTGAAAGGTTCCGATGACCTCCACGTGGGCTCGGCTACAGGGTGAGGCGGCCTACGTACATTCCAAAATTCTCTCCTGAGAATTTTCCACAGAATTCCAAGTTGAATTCTCGCTCCAATCACCAGCTGATGCTACTCGTCAGTCTCCTTGTCAGTCTCTTCTTTTCACACCGTTTTTATCTTGGTCTCAGAAACCGGCCCATGGTGGCAAATGACCAATCAGCATCATTTCCGAAGTTTTTGATCACCTGGCCCAAGTTATCTCTCCAATCACAAGAGAGGGGTAAATGGCGTCTAACCAGGAGACATCTTGGTCCCGTCTAGTCTGCAGTTTTCCTCTTTCACAAATTCCTGGTTATCTATCGTTGTTTCGCGTGAGAAAGCAATTTGATATCTTCTCACCTGTTATCTATATGAAACCGCCGCATCCGTTATCGATGGTTGTTCCCGTGGGAAGCAATTTGATTCTACTTGTTATCTATGCGGAACGTCACAGCGTTAAGAGAAACCTGTTCACCTGTTTTCATTTTCGCCGCCCTGATTGCCGACGGATTTCGGTACTTTTCCGCTGACGCGATGCAAACGGCTTGTTTGCCTCATTTTTCGTCTGGGCGCAGCAACGCGTTTCTTCAATAATAGATTGGGACTGCAAGGAGAGCCGTCATTTCCTCAAATGAAGACGAGAAACTGCCTCCCGAAACATTAAGAGCTCTGGAGAATTTTGTGGTGAGATCATTCTCTGCACTATTTGTTGAATGTCTCTTTCCACGCATGTTTTTGTATCAATGGAAAATAATTGCATTGAATCTCGTTTGTTCCATTGTAGATCGGTTGATAAAGCACGCAGAAAGATGTATTGTCGTTTGATATAAAATTTCCTAATTCAACTATCTCCAGAGGAAAGTCCTTCTTAAACCCTTTTTAAACTTTAGTAAAGTAGCTATTTTTTTTATATAAAATTATATTTGCTGGGTTTTTTTTAGAATTTATTAATCGAATGTTCATTTTTTTTTCTGGATGCTTTCAAATCTTTCAAATCTTTCACACTTGTGATGGCGTTATAATATCGTTACACTTCATTGAGGAATTCGTTTGATTTTTGTGCTTACTGAATAATTAAAATTAGAAAAAATATTTTTAAGGCTTTTTTTAAAAATGTTCCAGTTAAGTTTTAAAAAATTTTAAGCTTTCATATTTTGCACAACTGTATAATAATCTATATAATCGTTCCTTTATAGCGATTATATTAATTTTTTAAAGTAACGTATAGATTGAAATAAGGAATATGAAAGATATTTAGTTACAACTTTGAACAATATATTTTGTGTGTGACTGAAAAAGGAAAAGTAAAAAGAATAACTTCATTTTAAAATTTGTATTTAAAGGTAAAATTATCATTTACTTTTAAATATTTCTAGTCATATAATTTTAAAAACTTGGATAGTTTATCCAGAATTAGTGGTTTAATTAACGCATCTCTTGTTTCTTTGCAGGGCGATGCCATAACGATAGAACCGTCGAATGTGCCCAATTGTGTCTCCAAGGGAAAATCAGAGGTAAGGTCTTTGTTTTCTTTAATCAATAATATTATGTTCAATCGAAATTATTTCGATTCTGAGAAAGTCTCTCTTATTTATAATTTTGTAAGTCACTTTAACAGGAGAGGGAAATGACTTTCGTAATTTTGTTCCCGCTAATTACTTCGGAAGAGCCAGTTGGTTAAATCCGGACAATGCATCTCTTTTTCCCGTCTAATGCGATTTTATCGTACATGAGCTCCAATATCCCTTATGCCAATGCTTAATAACAAGAGTTGTCATACCTTTCTTAAGTATGGACAATGGTGACGTTTAGAAAAGGGAACTAATAACATAGTTTTAATTTATATTATTTTATCGATGGAATTATTATAATTAACGAATGTCAAAGATTTTTTTTTGTTATAATGTATATTACATTTCATAAGTTTCAAGCATTTTTAAACTTATTTTGGAAATGTGAAAACAGACATTTATTTTTGATTCACGTGTTGGAAGTCTCCCACCCATCCAATCCGAGAGTAAAGTCAAATGCTGCCATATTCCTTTTTAGTAGTTGGACAGCGAGAATCAAGCTCACTAAATTTCATCTAGATTGTTCTACTCTTCCGCATAGACATCCGAATGTGCGTTAGAAAAAGTTATTGCCTCCAGTAAAAAGATATTTCATACTTTCGTTACTTTGGTACAAATAATAAAATTATTATTATTATTATTATTTTGAAAAATGGCCCTTTTGTTTAGTTTATTTAGACATTCTCCCCTCCTTCATTTGGAACAGGAAGAGTTGGAATTAACTATCGTTTATTAGATTTGATAGGAAGTGATGTAACCCCACCCTGTATTTAGCTTGACGAATCTCAGTACACTTATGTACGAACCGGGATGAACTGGAATCTGTACCGATTTGCTGAGATGATCTGGAATCTGGCGAACCCGCACATGTATGAAGTCCATCAAAGATAATTAACTGCAGCTATAATTGTCTTACAACATCACTCAATTCTCCACCAAATACTGATTGTAACTGCAATATTATCTTTCACATTTCTCCGTAAAAGTTGTTTTTAATTTACAATTTTCCTTTTAAAAAGTCTTGAATGCAGCATTAAACTTTTTTCGAATGAATATTTAACTCATTGCATACAAGATGTTTTACAAGCATTTAAAATTTTAAAAAGTGTTCTCCATTTTGCCCTGATAAATTTGGAGTAGATTATATGACAGAGTACTATAACATTTTTTGTACATTGCTTTAAGGCAATAGTCCAATTTTTACTATTACTTGTTTACCTAATATTATCTTTGTTAAAACCATGGCGAGAGTTCAACAATGTTCCAAATTAGAAGGCGTAAAGCAACAAAGGGGCGTGACATCAGATAAGCGACAGATAAAAATATACTGAACTACGGGAGAATAATTCCACGGGAGAATACCCCTCTGTTGTTGGTAGATACCGATGGCGGAGGAATTTGTAAAATGCAAAGAATGCAGACACCTGGTACTCAAAGCGAAGTACAGCGGTCAAACTAAGTCCAGATGTGTCTGGACGATTTGTGGGGTCTCCAAATGAAATGGACATGTATTTGGAACAAACATCGGGGGAAGGAACCAGATATGTCCTTATCAATAGATAAGAGATGCCCGACTTTCAAACCGTCACAGTGGGGACCGACGACTGATGGCATTTCTTTCTTCTGGAGAAGAAAGCCCAGCCTAGAAGAATACCACTCATCTCTTTGCTCATCGATGCTTTCCCCTCTCATCTGATTGGAAATATAACTTAGGTCAGATGATCCAATGAAAGTTGGGAAATATCCTGATTGGTCTTTTGTCACCAGTAGCCCGACCCACGACGTACAGGGGGATTTACAGAAAGCATTTTGAACTTAATGTTTTTTTAAAAGAATTAGCCACCACAGCGTTTTGGTTATATGGAAAAAAATCAAAACATGAGCAACTAAGAAGCTATAATGAAGTCGTAGTGGAAATCACTACACTTAGAAAGATGAAGAAATATTGTCTACGAATGGAAAAAAAAATATATTAGCTGCAAACTCACCTTTTTTATATTATTAGTTTTTCGTTTACTTTATTTTGTAAACTGTACAATAACTTTTATATACTCTTTGTTTTTCTGAAGCGAATAGACTTTAATTTATTGAATGATGTGTTAAACAGTAAGTCACTGATTTTTAAATACTTTCGTTACGCCTTGATAATTGTGCTATAAGAAAATTCGCACTCACTTGCAAGGCCATTGAAAATTCTTAAAGTAGGTCACTTTGAAGGTTTTAAAAAATGTTTGCCCTCTTTTCAAAAGATTCTTTTAGAATATATGTATCAGATCCTAATTTGTTCATGTCGGTTTTGCTTTCAAAATGAGATGCAATTATTTTAAGCCATCCCCTATCAGTATATGAATCAGTTATTGCCATTTAGACTAAAATAGAGAGATTAATTTTTCAAGCGATGAAGATTATATAAGAAGATTAAATAAAGTTCCGTTTGATCCGCTTATTAAAATGGAATCTAAATGTTTATTTGTATATAATGTAGTCAACAGACTCCCAATGAGGCGAATGTAAAGTGGCGAACAGTGTGGATACTGAAGAGGTAGAGTGTTGTTAGTCATCAGCTTCATAATAGAGACCAACTGGTTTGCATCTACCCTCCCTCCGGATTTGTGCTTTGGTGTTTTCAATTTATAGCACTCCGGCCAAAGCATACGCGCCATTTTACTGGAGCTCGTCGCCAGCCATTGTGAACGTCGTTTTTCTGGATCATTTTTCACAGCTTAACTTTTAATCTTTATTTACAAAGTTGAACCACAAAGAAAATGGCTTCTTTTCCGTTCTCATACTTACGGAAATAATTTGGTAAATGGGCTGTCAGAACAAACGCAGAAAAAGGAAGACTTGATGAGATGGATCGTAATTGGGTAGAGTAGAAAACCTTTAAAAAACACTTATCTAAAATGAACATCGATCGCTCCATGTGATTAACATACATTATCTCTCTGCACCTAAAATTCCTTTCGAACTTTTTTTTTTTGGTTATTGGGCATGGCCACAACAACACGTGACGGGAAAGAGAAGAGACCTTTTTTAAATACCCCCCCCCATTTCGCTATGGAAATGAAATATTTTATTAATCGCTTTCATTTTCCTGAAAGGTTTTCAGCCCGTCTGCTTTTAAAAGAACTTTTTGCTCCAATCGAACGACTGAAACTAAGTGAGATGGCTGTTAGACTACGCTTTTTCATGTTCGGAAAGTGTGTGTTTTCTGAAAAAGGGCTCGAATAGCCTCTTTTTCCTGCCGTTTTGGTAGAGAAACGATATCCTGAATTCCGTTTGTTGGTAAGCATCCTGGCAGTAAAACACAAGCCCCACTTTTAGATCCAGAAAGCAGGAATAATCCCGTAATCTCAATTATTTTAATGCATTTCACTGCATTATGCTGTTTGTCATACACGAATATATTTTTTTCTGTTCCGTTCTTTTTCTTAAAGTGGATTTGAATGTTTTCTATTTAATGAAATTAGCAACTGCAATTCGAAAATATTTTATTTAAAATAAATTAATAATTTATTTTTATGTGTGTGTACAAATTTGATTTAAGCATTATCTGCCATCCCTAAGTAATCAGTTGTCATTTTAGTTATGTTCATAGACATTCAGTGCACTATAATAACCAGTTAAAAAAATTATATTCCGGAGATTGTTTCTGATTAGCTGCTCTCTTTGTCAGCATCTTTCAATAATTATAAGATTCTTGTTGGCCTGTAAAGATAGTCCTTTGGGCTTGATATTACCTCTAGAACATTAGTTTCAGTACAGGAAGTGGGCATGTTTGAAAATCAATTCAACCACCGTAACAGAAATGAGTTGATCGGCCACTAGATTATTACTGTTCCAAATATTTGATTAGAACGGGGAACATGATCGAAATCCAAACACCTATTAAAGATAGAGAACAAGAAAAGAAAAAGAAAGAAAAGAAGGAAGCCGCCATCTTTCGGAAACTGCTGAGGTTGACATGAACTGCTGAGTTTGTCTCGCACTCGGCCACTCCATTAATAATCTTGTGCCGCGTCACTAATGGTGGTTTGTACACAGGCCGAGGATCTTTCCGAAAGGAAAGAAGAGAAAAACCCACTCTGCGCTTCTCCATCTTGACGAGGGATGAGTCATTAAATTTCGACGCCTGATCTGTAGAAAGTGTCATTCGAATCTGTCGGCTTGTAAAAATGAAGAGAGAAACGAAACTTGCGGCATCTCCTGCCTCTTTCCACTTTGAAGACTTTTTAGTGGGTGGAAGGTGGTAGGGGGAACGATCGTGCTATTCGAAAGATGGAATACGGCTGACAGAACTAATTGGTTCATTCCGCCCCAGTAATATATTTCGCAAAGTCCAGGTACGGTTGCAATGAATGTTTGAATGTTGTTTTTGAAGATGGAAGTTGTGAAACTTGTCGGCGATGTGATAATTAATGTGCCGTGTTGTCCACGGTTCATGGTGGCAAGCCGCATTTTGTAATGTTTCTATAGAAAAAGGATGGATTTTTTTTGTCTCGATCAGCTTAGTTTTTTCATTTTTCTAAAACAACCGTACTGAAAATTATTTCTGAGTAGTCTAGCCAATTTAGGCTATACTTGAAGAAAGAAACTTAATTCTTAAAAATCTGCTTCTTTTAACATTCTTCTTCTCTGCTGGCGATTGTATTAGTTCTGTCTGATCTTTTTACTTCATAGTATGCGAAATGTATTTGAAGAAAGCCCCATAAATTTCAAAAATTAGACCCTGAAATCAAGTAGAATCTCCGCGTATTTTGACATTCCCGAGTACAAAAACGCATTTCTTCGGAATTGTATCAGCTTGTGGTTCGTAAACTTAATATATTAAAAAAAAAGCAACAAACTACAGCCATTGCATATGGAATGCAACTTGTTTACAGATTTGCAGATTACTATTAATTTCTTAACCAAATTCTTAGTAGAGATTTTTGTTGTTGTTGTTGTTGTTTACGAGGACAAAAAAAAAAAAAGAAAACGGACAAGGATGGATGAAACTCGTCATATGAATGTGTCATTAGATACTTAGATTCAAGTCAAATGTTTGACCAATTCCATCGAAGGCATGATCCTCCGCTGGTCTGCACGTATTCGAGTTTGTGAACGGGATAACTCTAAAAACACTAATGAAATTCGATGTTTCGTTTTATGAGCACCGTTATATACTCATATGGACAAATTCTAAAAAAACAATTTTAAATCCTACTCAGTTGTATTCATTGTATTTACGAAGCATAAAATTCATTACATCGTGAAACAGTTTTTCTCTCTCCAAAATTAAAAATTTGATTTCTAGTTGAGTGGTAAAGGGGGAATTGTGATTTATTTATTTCAAACTGCATAGCAAAAATGAGCACACATTGAATATTAGGTCTAACAATTAGATGTGCAAGTGGCATGCTGTTCGGTACCAAATTGCAATTGTGAAATATTTCTGAAAGTGTTGATCGTTTCTTTTCTAATTTAATTGCGAATCAAAACGCTATGGTAAATTCCTAGCTTTGAGGCCAGAATGTTCCGAGTCCGAAACAGAATTTCAGGTCTGATCTCTTGTATAGAATCTGACAAACTTTGAAACAGATATCGAGTTTCAAACATCTTCCTTCTGGTGTGTTGCTGAAAATAATTTATCTCTCTCCTCATCTGCCCATGATCCAAAATTGTGAGATCTGTCCTTTGGTATTTCCTGGAGGGAGGGTTAAAAAAAACGAAACAACCTTAAAACAGTACGAGGTTATAACATTGATTATTCTTAGGTTTTCCGTGACTTCATTTCATTCTACGTTTTTCAAAGGTGGTCCAAGTAGCATTCTGAATTGTTTCTTAAGGACGAGGAAGTGAAATGGGACTTATTAAGCTAACTTGTCTTCTTAAAATAAGAGTCATGCCAATGTAGATTTGAACAACCGTCCAAGTTGAATTCCGAAACTTTTCCTCTTGTCTCCTAATTTTGAGCGAAATTTCCACCTGTCTCTAAATTTAGAGTCAACGGCAGATAGTTGCATTTAATTATTTTAAACATTTAAGAAAATACGGCCCTTTGAGGGACCATCAGATTATATTCAGTGTTGATGTAAGTAATAGTATGAGAATATGAACATTTCAATACTCTTATTAGTCCATAAAATTATTCCTTTTATAATAATTGCGCTAAAACGTTCCACAGCACATTCATCTATATAAATAAAAATGAATCGTGAAATACGTTGCTAAGCGCAAAACTAGAGAGCAGCTCGACCGATTCGGCTAATTTTTTAAAAAAATTTCGTTAAGACACGAGGATGGTTCTTATGGAGAGAAAAAAAGAAAAAACTGCGAGGAAAATAGTTAAAACGATACTTTTCTTACTTTTCCACCAAAAATCTTCATTTCCTTCCCCCCACACCAAATGAGTAAGATAGCAGGAAGTAATAAATTTTGATTTGTTTAGAAAGAAATGCTCGAAGTCAGTTGGTTTTCATTTATACAAAACAGGAGGTTTAAAAAAGAAAGAAAATAATTGTTTTTATGCAGCTGATTATACTAATTAAAAACATTCTTCCAAATGGACGTGAATATCATTTTGTTCATTGTGATAGCTATATATTTTTCATATATGCTTATAGTGATATATTTCCGTTAGCAAATAATAAATAATTCCGCCAAATTTTCTCAAATTTCTTATAGTTTTTGGTAATTTTTCCGCCTTCGCTAAAGCGGTTAGGCTTAACATGTTTTCAACCTGTTATTTCAAACGATTCGGTTTATTTTCGTAGTGTTTGATACATTTAAAATTAATCACTGTTAATTAATTGATCTTTCGATTCCTTCAGAAGTACTTTTGAATAAAAAAAAACAGATTAATTGAAATTAAAAATTTCTAATCTCTCATGTTTAAAATTTCTCATGTTTAAAATTCACGTCTCATGCATACGGTTTGCTAACATTTTACATTATGATTTAAACCGTCAGTTCTCAAATATACACATCAAGATTTCCACGCGTACGAAGTTGCGGGTGAAAGCTAGTCATCAATAAAAATAGAATTGGGAATTTATTTAACTTAAAACTCTTATATATCACTTAATTGAATTCACATGTTTTATCGCTAACAGATAATTTGCTTTGTAACAGTTGTTATAAATATTTTATTTACGTAAATACATAGACAGAAGCTAAAGGAAAGAGGTTTTCCGGTAATTAATTAAACTAGTTTTATTTTTCAGTAATGAAAGACTCGAATCAAGTATGTTTTGACTCTAAGCTCTGCCACATTCTTATTTTGGAAACGGAAAACCGAGTGAATACGACTGTTACAAAATATCTTACATGTTTTCAATTTATTTCCGTGTTCTGCTCCCCTCTCGTTCTCCTGTCCTGTCATCTGCGGACCTTTCTATACCGATTCGCAATTTGCACCGAAAAGATAAAAAAGTGACTTGAGATAAAGCACTCTTAAAAAGAAATCCCCGAATTTAATCCTGAATCCTGAACCAGTTTATTTCCAGCCGGGTGGGTATTCTACGTCTATTGCATCCTCTTGTACTATTTTGAAAAAAAAGTAGTTGTAAATAGGAGTTTTGTGTAAAGAATAATTTGTTTTTTTTCACTATTATTATTATCTCCTGTTGAAAATAAACTTTTAATAAAATAATTATTCATTGACACTTATTTTGTTGTTGTGGACAATTTTCAATTGTTTAATTTTAATGCTTGATTTTCCTTCTTTTGTTTTTGCTGTACGCACCTTTCATTAAAATGACTTATTTTACTTTAGTAAAAATGAAGCTTTGTAATCCATTTCTCTTTTATTTATTTATGTATTTGCTATTCTAAATTTTAGAACATGCATTTCGGACAGAAGGGACATTAAGGATCGCTCACGAGTTTTCTGGCGTTTCACGTCTCGAGTTAAATCTGAATGCGGTCCTTTATGTGTTAAGGATTGAACATCTAACTATCAGTCAATCGATTGATTTTAATTTATTTTGGACTTTATACAAGTAATTCTGCCTGCTAAAAAATGTAAGAAAAAAATGTGTATTAAGATTTTATTTGTTTTATGCTTATGAATGGTGAAATTAAATTAAAGACTGGAAAGAAGAAAGTAATAAAAAAAGGATTATTAAGAGATGAGGTCAAAAATCGCTCTTGCATAGGATTGTACAAACAGTGTAGTGAGTATAAAACAATGAATACAGCAATGGAAATTTCTACTAAGAACTGAAATACGCTATTAAGATGAAGTTTCATTTTTATATAGATGAAATTTTGAATCTCTTTTTCATTCGTTTTCGAATGTGATAATTTTGTACTCTCATGCTGGGATGTACCATTTGAATATTATTAGAATTTAATTGATAGATTATTACAGATAAAGTTTATTTTTTTAGAATTAGCTCCACCTTTTAATGAATCTGAAAAACAATTAATTTACGATTCATAACATTTGAAATTATTAGTTAAAGATTAAATATTGACAAAAATTAAAATTTTAAGTCTCCAACTTTTAATACACTAGTAAAAGTGTGTGTGTGTGTTTTAAAAAGTACAGTGTTTACTTCTTTTTTTTTTTTTTTTTTTTTGCCTAAATGCAGTTTGTTAATGTATCCATTCAAATTCGTAGAACTGCAAATTCTTTCGATTGAAGCGGGAACAGCCCACTGCGCATGCTCGTAGACCCACTCATTTCCGCTTTTCGCGCGGGCCGATATTTCAGGCGGAGGAGGTCAATTCTTCCTCCCCTCTCTCCAATAGTTTGAAAAAGTCTTCAATCAAGCTAAAACATTTCTCCGTCCAAAGAAAAGTTTGCCATCTCTTTCCGCGGCATTAGTCACAGCAGATCAAAAATAAATTACTACTGCTTTGGCCCGGGAACCCACTACTTTTATTATTATTCTATTACTATTATCCTCATTTTTTTCCCCTTTGCTCTCTTCCTTCTTGTATAAAAAGATTTTGCGTAGAGGTGGCAGCGCGGGGGTAGACCATTTTCTTATCTCGATCCATGCAGGGGCCATGCTCCAAGGGTGAGCTGAATGGGGTGGATCTTTTCTTACTTTTTCTTCCCCTCTAACATCATCCTCATAAGAGTGCTATTATGTTAAAAGAAACGAGGCTTAGGAGAATGTGCTTTCGACGTTTAATTTTTATTTTGGTTCTTCTCTCCTCCGAAAGTCGCTCTTTAACAACATTTTGGTGATGGACAGCGCAGATTTTTCCTCTTTACTTACTTTTTTTTAAGAGTTTCCTTCGACTCTTTTATGTGATCTTTTCCTAAAATCCCTCCTCTTTTTTCCCCTTGTGTATTTAGTTTCGAGGCAACCGAGAAGTTTGTACGCTTTTTTTAAAAAGACCGTAGGGAAAGTGTTTTTTTTTCTTTTCAAGTAACAGTAATCGCCTATTGCGAGTACAGAAATAATCACTTTTGTTAAAAAAAGTGTGGAGTGAAGAGTTGGACTATTTTTCATCAGCGAATTCCAGGAATGAATAGATCCAATAGTTTAAGGGGGGAAATTAAATGTTACTTAATAATTTGTTGCCTAAGACGAAAGCAATTCATTTTTGTTTCCTCTCTCGTGGAGATCATTTTAGTTTCTGAATCATTAGCGTATCTTGGATGTAGATGACGATTATATTCTGTGACCGTCGCCATTCTTGTCGGCAACGTATGTTGAATAGGGTATATAAAAACCACGCCACGTTGATATAAAAACCATGCCTTCGAAATTTTAACTAAAATGGAATATTACAGAGGGTATGACAAATTATGTGAGCCCTTTCAACTATACTTGCGTTGCAGTTATTAACAATTTTTTCTTAAGTTGGAACATTTCATATTTTTAACTTTGCTGATTCTGCTTAAATAATTTCCGTTCTTTTTTTTGGTGGGAGAGAAGATTATTTTTTTAAGTTATCTTCATGAAAGTGTACGAATACTTATTCCAGAAATCAACATCTCAAAACAGGCAGGATATTTCAGTACAATAGAGGGCATTTATACATTTGTTCCTTCAGTCCGTGCACTGCTGTTACAGTTAGGTAATAAGATTCGTGTCTAGAGTTTTACAACTGGCGTCACCTTAGTTGAAATTAAACCCTCGTTTTCTGAAAAATGTACTTTGGACAAGCAAATGTAGCTTTAATCGAGATAGGGACATTAGTTTTAAAAAAATCGCTTTGAGACGGGGAAAAAATCCATTCTCCGCACGAGAGATTTACCATCAATGATAATTTGCTATGATGATGTGATTTGATATTTTTAGAAACGCTGCATTGGTTCCATATTGTGCAATAGCGAACTGATTGGGGAAATGATATATTCAATTAGATTTAATTGCCATTATGTCTGAATTAAGAGCCTATACATTGACTTTGGTGGCACTCGCTCCCGATCTTTGCAAAGAGATATTTTACAACGGGTCAGCAGGAAGCAATTCCTGAATATTTGTAATTTTTTTGTGCTTATAGGTATATCTAAATATCGGACAATTATTCGTATTCCGCACGTTTTCAAATCACTGTTTTATGGCCAATCCTGCTAACGTCGAATCGACTGATCTCACTTCAAAAGAATTGGCTCTTAATCGTTTCCTTCGGACTCTTGACAGACATCGGGCCACAGCCTTCCTTCATATCTTTAATGCCCGGAAATTATTTAAAGCCACCTGCACACAGTTGCCCTTCTTGTGAAAGAGCCTTACACAATGCGCGCAATCCTTCATTGGAAGACTCGTGCCAAGCTGCTTCGATTCAGTATGAAGAGAACGCAAAGTACTCCGTGTTTTTATAACAAATGCAATGAATGGGATGCTCTGGAGTTTCTTTTAATTTGCATAGTATGTCGCTTACAGCGACATTTATTGACGCACTTTAGTATTTTTTTCTTATTCCTTGCGTCCCCTCCTTTCAAGCATATTCGATGTCCTTTGGGCCAGTGAATCTATTTTTACAGCACTTTGAAGTGGGACTTCAATTACAATAATCCTGCGCATAATATTGAATATGTTCTCAAGTCGTGAATTAGGAATTTCGCAATTAGGCTTATTCAATACACACACACACACACACACACAGAGAGAGAGAGAGAGAGAGAGAGAGAGAGAAATGAATATTTGTAGAATACGTTCGCATACTTAGTATGGTAAAGCATTTATCTCTATGCACAAGTTAGAATCGTCCAAAAATAGTTCCGAACAGTATTTTCCACGATGGCGAGCACATTCCTGTCATCAGAGATTCGATGATACTCGCCCGCTGGAACGCAGCACGCGTCGGATGATATGCAGCTTGCTAGCCATACAGCATGACGGTATTATTCCAATTTCTCCTAATAGCGTTATTAAAATAATATTTCTACACTCAGCTTCAGTCGGTCGAAAAATATTTCCGAAATTAGTACTAGCCTTTCTTCCTATATCATGAAACAGGAATTCTGAAAATAACCAGTGGCAGGCCGAAACATTCTTCCGTGCTATCTAAAAACGTGAATTTATGTCTAGAATATAGATGTCAAATCTGTGTATCGATTTTATCCATCTAGTTATCATGTTAACATATATAAATAGTCGGACCTACAGACTACCGCTCAAAACATTTCGTTCAAACCTTGATAAAATCTACAATTTTGGGTACAGACCTAACTTAACGCATTTCGAGATATCATTGTCACAAACTGATGGGCGTTTTCAAAAAAAAAAAAAAAAAAAAAAAATGCGTTTTTCGAACTCAGGGAGAATTGAAACATGGAGATTCGCTGAAATTTCGAGTTCGAATGTTCTGTCGATTCTAAAAAATTTTCTTTACTTCGTATAGGAAAAAGCAAACTGCGTGCGATCACAGCGCGGCTGAAGTTCCGCTTTTTTTTTTTTTTTTAACGTGGACGGAATGGATTAATACTTTTATTCGGGAATATGATAGAAAGTTTGAGGGAGTTCGTTCTCATTGGCTCAATGTTTGAGCTTACAGAGTAAAACACGTAATTCCAGAATTCATCCCCCCCCTCTAATCTCGGGGAGGAGACTTGAAATGTGAGAGATTTATTAAAATCATGATTTCGCATTTTCTGACGACTCTCTTTCCATTCTGAACATACGAGAAACCAAAAATTGCAGTCGTAAAAGTGAATTTTGGCGTGAAATTGGTATGCACTCGGATGACTTTTACTCACCATTCAAGAACATGCATCATTTTCATTTTTTATAATATTTTTTTAGAAATTCGTTAAAAAGACTTTCAGTGTTGTAAGAAGATGTAGACGTTACTTTCTCGGAGAAGTTCAACATAAAACAAATATACATTGTTCCTCTGCCTGCTGACTCACTAAAAATTCCATTCAGTCAGAGGAAAGAAATATAAGTCAACGGGTTAAAAAAAAACCCAAGCGAAGTTTAATTAGGAACATTAGGATTAATTGTCGCTAAATGGTTAGTCACTATGACTTGCGCATGAAAATTTTCTATTGTTATCTTCTGAATCTGTTATTTTTCAATTATAATTTTTGCATTGCCTTAAATTTTTTTAAAAAAATTACCTTTTTTATACCATCACTTTTGTTTCCGTACAATTCTTTTCTGTAATATAAATATATTTTAAAATTTACTTTAATTTCAGTCTGAAACAAAATTAATAATGAAACTCAAACTCATCCACAAAGAAACTCACCAAAGCATACGCATTTTCTAGCTTTAAAATTAAGAATAAAAAATTACCATATCTGTATTCGAGAACATGAAAGTTTTCAATTTTGAGAACGAGTACGTCAAGAAAGGAAAGTGAATTCTATCACAAAATTCAATTTTTACACAATTCGAAGGGCGAAAAAGCGTGAGATGCATGAAACCATGAGGATTTTTTATGTTGTGAAACGATTGTGTCAGATATTGTAACGATTGCGTTCTATACTGTGTGGTTGCTGCGGTAACCATAGAAAATAAATCTGTTAAATTTTAATTAATTAAAAATTTAATCAAAATTTAGAACAACTATTTTTTTAATAAACACGCTTAACTTAAGAGTAACTTCATGTGAAATTTTGGAATTCTTGGTGAAACACGTCGCTTTATAAAACCTTTTTAACAATTTTTGCCATAATGCCAATTAAAAATTGTAAGTTTGCTTAAAAGCGTTATCACTCTAAAGCAATGAATAAGCACTTTTTTAGATTGTATAAAAGGAGTGTAAAAGAGGAAAATATCTTCTCTTTCGAAAAACATTATTAATTTTTGAAACGAACCCTATTATATCACTTCCAAGCCTGACATTTTTTTTTTAAATATTATAAATAGGAACTGTCTCTTTATATATATGAACAAAAGAAGAAAAAGAAAAACTGTCAGGAGTAGCTTTCACAAATTCCAGGAAAATTCTTCCATACGTTTTAATATACTTGAAATGTCCGCTACTTACCCTGTTTTATGTTATAAGCGGAACAGAAAACAGATAACTTACTTAAAAAATTATTCGTGGAAGAATATTTTTCAATTTCTGTTTCTAGTAAAACGTCACTAAAATGCCTTTGATAAATAGGAGATGAGGTGTGTGTGTGTGTGTGTGTGTGTCTGTGTGTGTGTGTGTGTGTGTGTGTGTGTGTGTGTGTGTGTGTGTGTTTGCAAACTATTTCTCTTCATTATTGCAGAAAGACTGCCTGGGATACATTCCTTTTACTTGTTTTTTGCATCGAAATTTCTGAAGGATGCCGCAGTACAAATCTAGAACAGTCTTTGGAAGTATAATTTTTGAATGCTGGTAATTTTTAATAGCTCCTATAATTTTTTTACGGAAAGGCACGCGTTAAAAAATTCAGATCGGGATGAAAATTATTCTATTTTGCCTCGCTGCCCTTTTGAGCGGCGAGGCCTCGGCTTCATGCCCGGAGGGTTTCAGGCTCGAGACCCGATGGCGCGGTGGTGGGGGTTATCGATTCAAATGTCGATCTCGTCATTTGACTGCGGTTCTAAATGACGAAACCCGTTCCAAAACGACCTTAGTATCGCTTAGAAGGGAGGCGTTTATATAATTAAACATAACCTAAAAATTTATTATAAAGCTATTGGCACAGCATATATACAGTGGTAAATTTTCGTTGAAAACGGAATTTACCGTTTCCTGAATGGAATTTTATCATTTTTAATTTATCATGTTTTAATTACTTTTCTTCTACGTTGCAATTCCACTATATTCTAACTCTCTCAAAAAAATTTGTGTATAAATTTTAATTAATAATTCAAAAGGATCATCTGAAGAGAAGAGGAAAAAAATGGAATGTATTTTAAAATGTCATTGTATTTGTGTTTTAATCAAAGGCTTATAAGTTGTGTTAAAATTATTCTGCCGGCTTTCTGGCACAGAGATAGCGCGTCCTGGTTCAAGCATGGGGGGTTCTTCTGTGAAATGAGTGAATGCGCCCCTTAGTGACAAGGGACTGTGCAAGCGAATGTGATGAGTGTGTAGTTGAGGGGCTCTTTTGGTCCTAGTTGACGCTACTTCAAAAACAAGAGACGTTCATTCGTCTTAAAATCGCCGAGGGCCGTCATTGCACTTGTCCATGGTAACAACAACAACACCATAAGTAACAACAACAACAAAGTTATTCTGTTTAAAATGTTCGCTTTAATCGCTTTTACTCATCATGCAGACTTTTACTCATCATGCAGAATCAATCGCTTTTACTCATCATGCAGACTTTGTGCGCTGCATGATGAGAGCTCTAATGAATCTCTAAATTAATTTTATTGTAAGAATCAATCTTGAATTAATGTTTGGCACCGTAAAACCAAATCTAAATACATTTCGGTAATTTGAGTTATTTTTTTCGTTACTCGTTGAGAAAGAATGATATTGTTAGTACTGCCAATTAAGAGTGATTGTATGATTCGCACCAAAATGAACTAGAGTCAAAATGCAAAGAAAAAAGAAAAGAAAAGAAAGAAAGAAAACGTTCCGCATAACCTTTTCGTTTCGCTGTAATCCCACGTTTTCAGAACTTTTCATTCTAACGTTATTGACTGGGAGGTGCCCTCTTTTGCTAATTCTGTCTTTAATTAAATGAGAAGAGCGACCGCTTAGCTTTTAATTAATCCAATTGACTGAGAGGAGATCTCAATTCAATTTATTAAAAAGAAACATTGTTCACCTCGAAGGAAGGCCACGAGTTGGAGAATTACCAATTAATAGGGATGCAGAACATGAAGGTATTTCTTTCCGACGAGCATCGGTGCCGATGATGTTGACCTTCAACTTCTAGAATTGCTATTCTGCAACGAAATTCGGCGACGACGCGTCTGATTTTGAGGGTTTCTTGCGAGAATCTCGGTTATCTGTCATCGTGTTGCACTTTTTTACAAATATTTTTTAGATCCTTACTCGGCTTATTTTATGTTTGTAATCCATTTTTTCATTCGTTTCAAAATGCATTTGAGTTTTGAACTCTTACATGTGTTCAATGCCAATTTCTTTTTGATAACTTTCTAAAGATTAATTTTGTCAGACTGTGCCCGTGATTCCACACGGTAGTGAATGTGGACGTATTTCATGATTCTGAAATATTTTTTTAAAGAATTCATATATAATGAACCAAAAAAACTGTGCAATATAATTAAAACTTTTTAAAAGTCTATTTTTATTGTATTAATATTAAATTGTTAATGATACAAAGTTACCATGGCATAGGATACTATACCTAAAAAAGCACAGGAAACAAACAAACAAAAAACAGGAACATCTAAAAACAGGAAATGCAGGAAAATTCCAAAATTTCCAAAAAACCCGAGAAAGTACAGGGTTTTTTTAGTTCCTTCTTTTTTTAACTAAAAATGCTTATCTCTGAACATTACAAGAATAAAAGATTATAGCCATTGCACAAAAAATAGAACAGCTATGGAATAGAGGAAACTCACCCCTTTTTACTTTATAGATCAATCTCGTTTCGATATCAGAGGCATTTCATTTTTTTTCCCGTGAGATTTCTCAGATTGCAGCTAACTAGGAGGATCGGGACTTTTGTGATTGTGGGAGAGAATGGAATCGGTTTCTTTGGTGGGAATGGCAACATTCAGCTTGTGAGACATCGTGGTGGTGTTCAGTCACTCATACGTGAGTTTATTGAATTGTTTGCTTATCATTTATTAAAAGTAGACCAGAGCATTTTTGAAACAATGAGCTGCTCAAAAGTCATATTTAATACAGATTGAACAGGTTGAAAAAACGAGTCATGACTTTGCTGAATGGGGAGAGAATTTTCTCGAAACCCGTTTGCTGAACAATGCTTGCTTCGGATGAAGATAATAAGCTTAAGTAATATGGGGAATTAGTCGCTTACTAGCCAAATAAGGAAACCATACAAAAACTGCATGCCAGTTCAAAAATGACATCATTATTATCTAGAAGGAGGACACATGAAATGCTCGATAATAAGTCGATTTCGATCTATATATTTAGCGAAAAATAACTTGATTCTCA
This sequence comes from Argiope argentata, assembly GCA_026289955.1. NCBI lineage: Eukaryota > Metazoa > Arthropoda > Arachnida > Araneae > Araneidae > Argiope > Argiope argentata. The sequence continues at coordinate 1,688,162 of JAOUZG010014841.1, read as the reverse complement.
GTTTTTATGGGCATTAAAACTTATTGCATCACATTCGGTCTTAAATATCTTTAATGATAGAGAGAAAATAATTTCACAAACGTCCATCGATAGTAAAATAGCTGTATATTACTTCAACTTAAAAAAAAAGGCATTCGATTATATAAAAACATTATACATATTTTGCTACTAATTAACTCCGTTTTTTGTTTCTTAAGACATTTTCCAACAGTTTGTAATATCCTTTGTAAAAATTTGTAATATCCTTTGACGAAGCCTTGAACCACATTTCACAAAAATACCAAATGGAACTTATTGTCGCAAATTCATGTGAATTAACCAATAGTCTCCACAAGGTACTCAGTAATTTTAAGACATACCATTGCTCAAGAATCGTTTGATTATTTTAAAGAAGTTATATAAAGTTTGGGCATACGGTTACTTTTGCAAATTAGTATGTATGAAGCAAATGCAAATTTTTAATTTTAAAAATATGACAAGAAGAGCTTCCGGCCAAAGTGGCGGTAAAATTTCAAATCCAGATTGCTGTGAACTACAAATAAGCCACGGAGCGTTTTGGTGTGGACGTAAATCTATTGGGTAGAAAATCGATGCTATTCTAGGAAGAATGTACAGAATATTTAACTCCCGTTGAACGATAAACAGAATATTTAAAGATGATCTTGTTAAATATGCCAATTTCTTGGAAGTGATAGGTTCTTTTTGAATTTCTTTTTTTTAAATGTTATTCTATCCTCTGGGTAAAAAATGTCAGTGTTTGTGCACGTGCTTTAATGGTTATTGATAACATAAAGAAATGCACTGAAGAGTGAAGGGTATCACATCGATTCTTGCTGTCAAAATGACAGGTTATCAACATTTAAGCGATTTTTAACGGTGACTAATAGACGGTACACGAGAGAGAGCAAAACATTTCCGAAGTGGAGATGGAAATTACGTGCCCGACCCTTTCCAGGGTGTACCGCGAATACCAGGTTTCTGGTAAAACTTCAGATCTCCGACAGCGGTGCAGCTTGAAAAAGGCCTCGTTGGAACGTGATAATCGACGCCTGAAAAAAATCTTTATACTAGATAGTCGCTCAACATTTCCTCCTATTGTTACAAGCTTTATTGCAGGCCCATCAACAAGTATCACTGTATGCACTATGTAACGTAACCTAATTGATATGAGCTTTTAAGCCGCAAATCATCTCGACTAAGATTTGTGATTCAGCGGCACAAAGCTCTGCACCTTACCTGGACTCGCCATCGCCGCCATTGAATTGGAAAAACGTTGTCTGGTCTAAGGAGTCACGTTTCCAAGTGTATTGGATGGATGGCTGTATACGAGTGTGGAGAAACTGGCGGAGGCTCTGTGAGGCATGTGAATTTGACATGAAATGGAATTGTTGATGAATGCAAACTCTACCGAAAGGTCAGGTGGTACTTGAACATCTTTTCTGACTCTCAGCATGCATTCATGTTTTTTTGGAGCATTCAGACGGATGTGGACAATTCCAAAAGGATAATGCACCACACCACATTTCTATAGTAGCTACTCAAGCCTCAAGTTGAATTTCTTTCCCTTTCTTGGCCACCTAATTCTCCTGACAGGAAAATCATCGACCCTATCTGGAATGTTTCGCAATGTGTTGCCCTCAGGAGATCTCCATCACTTCGCACTCCCATGGCTTTGTGAACTGTCCTGCAAGAGTCATGTCATGAACTGTCTACAGAATATCTTCACAAATTGATTGAATCCATGACACGCCGTGCTGCAGCACTTCTGTGTGCTCGAGGATGCTCTACACGATATTACATAGGTGTACCATTTTTTTTTCTTTTTCTTTTGGCACTTCAGTGTATATACATTTTAATAAAAAAAAATAAAAGCTTTGACTGGTCTCTCCTAAGTACTAATGTTAAAATGCTTTGATGATAAATTGATTCTAGCTAAATTCAGCCTCTATTCTTATATATCGAAAATTCTTTAGTCATTTCCTAAAAAACTTCTGACATTTGAACCAATGGTGTGTGTTTTTATATGAAAATGTTTTCATTCTTGTTAAATAGATAAATAAAAATACTGTCAAAAACATAATTAAAAAATCAAATATATTTAACATCTTATTTTTGATAAAGCTAGATAATTCTTAAACTCTAATATTGAGAGAGAAAAAAAATACGGTTATTGGAACAGTAGTTACAAGTTATTTGATTACTATTTCAACCATTGAAGCTGAAAAAATAGGTTTCCCAAGCCGTATTTTGTAAATATGAAAAATTTCTGCAAAATTATTTGAATGCATGTCCAATTATTTTAAATCTATTAGTGAAAAAATCAAATAATTTGCTATTTTATTTATTTTTTTATTTTTTATCTTATTTATACCTTCATTTATAGAAGAGCAATACTTTGTTATATGAAAAACGAATGGTCTATTTAATTCCTAAATCACTAATTTCTTCGCTATAAGGTTTGTGCTAAGATCCAATTTTGAATGTTGCTGAAAAAAAAAATTTGGATGTAAAGAACCTGTCTTGATTCATTTAATGAAAAAGTCACTACATTCGAAATAATTACTGATTTTGGTTAAATTATAAAAAAGATTTATGTAAAAATGTAAATAGTAATGTTGCATGACAATGAGGCCATAGAAAGGTGTTTAGTATCAACAAGTATTTGCGTGTTGAAAATCTGAAAAAAAAATTCTTTAATTAGTGCAAGAATTATACATGGAGTTATAAACGTTCCATTTTCAAAAAATGTGCTTTAGTATGCTGAATTAGCACGTGAATGGTATTATAAATCGTTAGTTGAGCAAAAAAAAAAATTTTTCTAGAAAAACAAAATGAAAAGGAGTTCATTAAACACAAAGTAACTTTGGAAATGAAATTATTATTAAAAGAAAAAATGAAACTGATGACTGAAAAATCTGCAAAGCTTGCAGAAATTTATGTGCTAATGTATTTATCGGCAAAAATACTGATACAATTTTATAATGTTTTTTCTTAAGTAATCATTAAATGATTTGCATAATCATAGAAATTTTACTTTGTTTTTTGTTTCACCTCAGTCCTTGATTTTGAGGGATTTCGCAATTAAAGAGCATTAAAGGCGATCTGCATCTCACTTCCCTTAGTATATTAGTTTTTCCTGACTAAATTCGCTGCATTACATAGGGAGAGTGTGTGTGTTTTTATGTATGTAAATATAAATATTTCTTTAATGTGATGTTATATCAAATAATGTTCAGTTGTTACTTTCTTTCCTTGGTTCTTTCCTCTCATTAAAACTCTGAAATAGTTCCGTTAAAACTGGCCCGTGAATGTTCGTGCCTTTTCTCTTATTTAGCATATACATAGAGGGAATATTTTTCTGGATTTAAGCTACAGTCCTACGATACTGTAGCGTTCAAAATGAATTACGTTTATTCTTTTCCAGCACTACGATTGTCGCAACCACATTCGTGTGATTCAACCAATCGGCGATGGAAATCGACTCTACGTCTGCGGAACAAACGCCCACAACCCCATGGACTACGTCATTCACGTAAGTACTTCTTATCGTATCTGTTTAGAACAATTCAAAGTAAAAATCTGACAATTTAATGACTTTCAAACTAGCTACAACGTAAAACTGTTTAATAATGAATTGTGAAAAGTGCCCATAAAATCTTCGGGTGCTCCCAGCCTTGACAAAGTTTTTCTATATCAATTTCTGTCTCATACGTCATTATTTAGATTATATGCAAATATTTTCAGAATGTATAAAATAAACACAAAATAAACATCGTAATGTATGTAATATAACAAATTAATAAATATTTTCATCCATTTTCAACTATTCTAAACGACATAACTGGCTTGCAATTCGAATTTTTTTTTTCAATTTCATCTGCTGGTTTGTTTTTTTTCGCTCCGTTTTGTTCCTATTACAATAAACACTGGCTGTAGATGGGCCGCCAAACGACCTCTTACGGAGAGACATTTCTTTTTCTAGTCCTTCCGCCCGAATAATCTTCAATTTAATAAATGAATCGAGAGTCGATACAAATTGGATGAAATCGAACCAGTCGCTGATCGATATCGCATTTGATTTGCTGAAACATATCTCCCCCCCCCCTCCATTTCAATTTTTGCTATTAATGCTACAGCAGTAATCACTATAATTATAAAATATAATAATTCAAATAAAAAGTGAAAGCTCCTTTTTCTGTACCAGGCATCATGTTGAGGCTTCATGTTTTCTGTACCAGGCATCATGTTTAGCATGTTCATTTCATCTATAAGCTACCACTAAACAGCAGTACCTATGTCATATTGGATAAACTGCTGGAAAAGGAAAAAAAAAGGACCAAATTCAACTAATGATAAATATTTCTAGGTTTTTTTCCCCGCGTTTATTATAGCATTCTTGTAGTGAAAAAAATCTGTAATATTCTTCATAGGTTGAAAAAAATTCAGAATTTTTTTTTTTACTTAAAACTTGCTTAACTTTTTCAAGACTAAAATAAGCAATGTTTTTTGTATCCGTTATTTAACTTTTATTAATAATATAATTTATACTTCGTATAAAATAAGAGCAACATATACCGCAAACATCCGAGCCCTTGATTTGACGGAGTAGAAGGGAGGAAAGACAGCAAAATTGCCGAATAAACTGAACTTTCGTTTTCTGTTCTGCCTCTGTCAACACAACTTTTATATCTGTTCAAATCGTTTTCATTCATTTTTTGACGCTTTAGCCCAATTAGTTCATTACTATTCGTTTTATATTATATTGTATGTGTTAAAAACTCATTATAGGAGAAAACGAAAGTGCAGGATTGATGTATTGTTCAAGAGTGCGTCTCATTTTGTGTTTTGTTAAAATTCGGATTGTTGCAGACATCCCTTTCATGGTGTTAGCTAAATAAATTATTCCCCATTTCACTACGAGGATTATTTATTTTGGCAAGGGCAAGTAACGTAGAACCTACTTTAATTTCTGGCTAGATTCGTATTGCTAAATTTCTTGGAAAAGTTTTTCGACACTTTGGGGCCAAGAAGCATCTTCATTTTCAATTCATCTTTATCTTTACTTACAAGCACAATGTGTGTGTGTATGTGTGTGTTGGCGCTGTACAGGCCAGACCGTTCGACTTACATCAGCCAAATTAGGTACATGTATACCTTGGGGACCGGGAATGTGCACCTCATTTTTAATTAAAATTTTAATTAATTAAAAAATATGCTATATTTTAACGTTTTTTCGCTATAACTTTTGGAAATATTACTGCACAAAATTGATTTTCGCCTCAAGTTAAAGCTCAAAAATTAGCTTTTCAATTATACTGATGTTTTGACCTATAACTTACAATTCTATTTTTAATGAATGTTAAAACATTTAATTTAATCATATTTTTCCACAATTTATTTCGCATAAAATAAAAATAAAATTTTATCTTCACAAGGATCGCAAAAAAAAAAAATCAGCTTTTAATAAAATGTTGCCATTACGTTTTCAGAAGTTCTGATGTAAAAAATAAGTTAATTACTACCAAAAATAAAACAGAAAAATATAATTTTCTTCACGCGATTATATAAAAGGAAATAAATAGGAAACGTGATATTTTTTAAACAATAAATGCAATAAATGCAAAATTTATCTTGAACTTTTGAAATATCAAAATTATTAATTCAATTAAAGAATTAAAAGAAATAAAGATACTAAAGTTCAACAGTTAAAACTGAAAACAAATTATTAGAAAAGCACCAAACGATAATCTTATGAGAGCGAGATTACCTATTTAAAAGTAAGAAATCTTAAACGAACTAGAAAATGACGTCATTTCAAAAAACGGCGAACAAAAAGCAACTGATATAAAGTAGAAGTAAAATATTTTTGCATTCGTGTTTTTTAAAAAAATTTTAAACGATAAGACACATTTTGAATTGTTACTTTTAATTATGTGAAGAAGATATATTGTGAAATAAAAACGCATCTGCTTCCAATGAAGTATACGTAATATTAAAGCTATACTGGTAAAAGCAGGTCAGCTATTTGAGAAAGTATCTTCTTTCAAACAAGCATACGTAATAAATAACAATGCAAAATTTGTAAAAGCATATAAAAATATTTTTTACCCGCATATTTCGGAGACACCAAAACTTTCAAACCAAAACAATAACATGTTCTCAAATGAGAAAAAATAAATCAACTTTCATTCCAAATTAAGAATCTAAAAATGTCATATTCGGCACATGTCTGCATAGAATAAAACATATATGAAACATGATATTTTTGGAAAATAAATGCATTGAAAGGTTTCTATAATATTTTACTATATATATATTACTAATCCAATTAAACAGTTTTATTTAAGGCAAACATAGCTTAACATCTACAAGGCAATTTCTGTAATTGGAACCCAACTTCTAATTTCTTAATTTTTTTGGGAGAGATATAAATCTCTTAACAAATGGTCTGAGTGAAATATATAATTAGTATATTGAGGTAAAAAATGCTGATGAATTACGACTTTTAAATTTTTACATATCTCATCTGCTCTGTGAATCATATTTAACAAAATATTCTAGAGACAATAGTCCTTAAAATAAAAAAAAGTGGCACTGCAATCAGCTAAATCAATCATCAAAGCTGATCGATCTATGAAAATTTCAATATTATTCGATAAAAACTGGCGATTTTAGATCACTTTATCAAGATCTCAAAGAAGCCAATCAGGGTTACTCTAGAATAATTGGCCTAGATTATGAAAAAAAAAAAAATGATTGTTCTGAACTTGCAATATTCAGAACTGAATAAATAAGCCAGATTTGATCGCAGAATATAGAAATATTTATTTATTTATTTTGAAGTTGAAATATTAAGAATATTTTCAAATATGAATCTATGAGACCAAAGGAATTTAAACCGTAATTTTTTGAATTATATTTATAAACCTAAAAAATATTATTATTGAGAGCATTTATATACATCTAAAAATAAAATTAATAACTGAATGTTTCATTTAATCTGTGAAATGTTTGCAGAATAATTCCTTGAGATATTATAAATTATAAAAAAAATTATAATGTTTCAATTTCTGTAGTGAACATAAAACTTCAATCTCGGACTACTCTGCTTTCAGTTCTCAGTTTTATTTAAAGACATGCTTAGATTGAGTAAAGAGGTCTTTATATTAATTGAAGTTTCATCATTTCCACTTTAATTTAAAACTGAGTTTTACGGGCGCTGATAGAAAATTAGAGAGGGAGAGAAAAAGTTCAAAGATCAGGACTGCTTAAGGCCAACATAATAGCATAAGTGAATTATATGACTATCGAAGTTTGAAGCTTAAAAATATTTTTCTGAAAAATTGATTATGATACCGAGTTATATAGAAAAACAATTAATTGAACCCTTTAGTAGGTATTAATACTGGCGAACCGACTGGTCACCAAAGGTGGCTAGTTTATAATAAAATTTACATTCGAAAATGCCGGAAAATGAGGGCTGCTCTGAGACAATTTCTGTTGGATGCAACGGCTCTGCTGCAATAGTGTCATGGTTTAGTTAAGTTTTATTAACATCCCGCTTTAAAGCCTCGCTAGGTCTATTTGGGGACATGCCTTTTAATCTTGAGTCACGGTCAAATGACGAAGGCGGCACCTGATCTGTTCCACCACCACCGGATTTAGTGTGTACAAGACCGACTTCTACGATGTTTCTACGAAAGAATCGTATCTCGAGCCTGCAACCCTCTGGCTCCAAAGCCGCGATCTTAAGACCGGGCCACTGCGGCTCATGCAATGGTGTTTCATCCTCTGTTTTCCCCCGCCTCATTTATTTTAGCCAAAAAAGACGGCCAAACGGCTAGCAGATTTTGATGCTTCATTTTGAAAGCATCAATAAGACAATCAATAAGATTATTTTATAAAACCCATTTTAATTTTTAAAAAAATTGGCAAGTAATAGAAGCAAAAAAATGGCATGGATTTGCAATTTACTGTTAATTTGTGATAAATGTTTTTGAAAGTTGTGTAATTGTAAAATTTTATTTACCCAAAGTTTCTAGAGGAGACAAAACAATTGAAACACAAATTTAAAAAGTGAGTTTCATGTCTAGAAATGACATCATGAAAAAGGGGAGGGGGGAGATAAGACTCTTTGATTTTTTATACGCTGTTTTGTGAAAGTTAATAAACGCCTGTCAGTTACTAACAAAAATCCAAAACAATCAGTTACTACTCATTAGTAAAAATAATGATTATGATCAGTAACATCATCCCGGAAAAAAAGAAGAAAACAAATAAAAGAGTGCAACGTCGTTAAAAACTAATCAGGAGCATTCAGCAGCCTATGTAAATGACGCAGTGGTTGAGGTTGAAGCCCCCCCTTTTTTTTAATAGTGTAAAAATGGAGTGCGCGGCGCAAAAATTAAATTACGTCCAGAATTTATGACGTTTTGATGTTTTTGCTGTTGTTTCCATTGGAAGGTTGCTTTTTTTCTTGTCCTACTATTTGTTTTCTTTTCGAGTAATGAGATGGAATATTAATTTTGCATTAAATGCAGAACAGAACTTGTGAAATGCTGAACAAATATGTTAATTTTATTTCCTCGAATTCATTAAATTTTTTCTCTCTTCCTAAAAGGATTCGCTTCTTCCTTCCCTCTCTGCTACTTGGTTTCCCAACATTTCAAGAGCATTTCTAACCGTCATTGCGATTGTAATTTAGTAAATGTGACTAAAAATGATTAATGTAGTGATTTAGAAACAAAATTCGTTTACGTTCTAAGTGGTAGATTATTTTTTTTTTATTTCATGATTGACTCTGATCGTGTTCACTCCCATACTGAGCTTCCATACCAAAGTATGTAAAAAGACAGATGCCCCGGAGCTGGCAAAGCAGTTGACTTTGGAATTAATTGATGGCATTCCGCAGTCGGCTTTGAAGTTGTTTACCGATGCCAGCAGGGGCGTCGTTGGTCCTTCTGGTGGTGGCATTCATATCATGTCAGCATCCAGTGTAATGGACATTAAGATTAAAAATCCTAACAACTGCTCTGTGTTTCGGTCTGAGCTCATTGCTATCTATGAAGTATTAAATTGTATAGAAAAGACTACTGAACTTGTCTTCAGTGACTTATGGATTTTAACAGACAGCCGTTCCTCTATACAGCCCCTCTCTCAATGGACATCTGTTGGGGACAAGACAAGTTTGAAAATCTTGGATCTTGTCAGACGACTTTCTACCGGGCACTCTACTTACTTCCAATGGGTTCCTTTCCATCTTGGTTTGAATGGGAATGAAATTGCAGATAATTTGGCTAAGTCTGCCTCTGCTGCTGCGTTACATACATCCAATTGTTTAACTTTTTCGAAAATATCTTCTATTAAGAAAATCGGAAATAATGCTCTTTGGAGAATACCGCCTGTGCACCCTTGGTACTTCGGTGTGAAATCACGTTGGTGCCACGGACTAAATATGTCTAGGAAGCACCAGACGGCCCTCTCTCGCTTCTTAAGTGGTCACATTAGAACTCCAACTCCTTCCAACAGAGTCGGAAACTCTTTTCCGAGTGTCTTTGGTGAATGACTGAACAGGCTTCCCCAGGCCATTTCCTAAAGTGCTTGTACTTCACTACTGGCGAGATTTTAAAGGACCCTTATGTTTTTGGACTTACTCGAAATTTTTGGTTTTATGGAGATAGTGTAGCTAAGTTACACCATCGGGGATAAGAAACAACAACCACAACATTTTTTTTTATTCTGGAGTTTAGTTCTTCCTTAGTTTTCCAATGAACAAAACTAAAAAATACGACAGAACTAATTGTATTTTATATTTTTAAAAAATACATAGTTCTATGATATATTATAAAAATATTACAATAAAGATTCCTCTGTGCGGAGAATGAAGGATATTTACTGTTTCATAGATAATATGTAGAGAGAACACTTGCGATGCGTTTTTGATGGCCTCATCGGGTTTTGTGACGTAATTTTGTAATCGATTTTTTTTTTCTCCTTGTAAAATGCTACATATGTGAAATTTTGGGCATTGCTGCACTTTAAATTATGTTCATTTATTTTAACATTCTTAACGCTTCATTGCCAGCCAACCAATTCATTTAAGCAAATTTCCAATTCCATACGAATGCTGCTGCCTCTTATTGAAACCGAAATAAAATTATTTCAGTGTTGCATTTCAGTTTATCACAATGATGCATTCATTACAGGCTAGAAGTTAGAAAATGAGTAAGATAAAACATATTTTTTCCACACAAATAAAAGTCTATTTTTAAATATTCATTTTAATTACTCGAATGAATACAAGTAGAGAGTGAAACATCTAGAAATATTGAAGTGATCGTATGAAAAATAACCAGGGTTATCAGAAGTTTTGATTTCACATTATCGCCGGGCAAATACATTGCGAGCATGAGTGAATGCAAGGTGCAGATTCTGCGCACTTCAATAACCTTTATTAAAAAATTCCTTATTTATTGTAGTAAGGAAGGCGTCGTCTTATTCCCAGAAATTCTTCAGACGAGCTTTGGGATTTACTAAATGAACGGTTAAAAAATTCAGTTATAAAAGTCACAAAATACGTCGGATAAATTTAATCAGGCATTTTCTTCAAAGAATTGTTTCTCTGGTGGATGTTCCGTTTAGTCGTTTATTCGAAAAGAGAGCTCATCTCTTCGCAGGCTTTCCAATTTTCTCTGAGAAATTTCGCATGTCCTTTAAAAAATTTTCTCTCTTCCGTATACAAGAATGAATGACCTGCTATTCAATGCCGCTGAAAGCTTCAATCTTCCCGTAAGCGCCCGGAATAACGACCATAAATTGAAAATTCCTATCCGAGGAAAACAGAAATCCGGATCCCACATTTTGCGTTTCGGTTCTCGTGCGATCCAACATGGAAACCGTAATGGCAGTGCTATTAATTTATATAGAAGGGGAGACGGCCTTATGCCTGCAGTCACTGACCATGGATGTGCGCATGTGTGCAGTTTACAGGGACGGACAGCGAAGGGAAAGGGGTTGCAAGGATTTCCAAAGAAACAAGGAACTTTCGGCGTTTCCCAACTATTAATATCAATCGGGGTCTTTCGGTAACTTGGGAACCGGATGACAAACGGTTCCGACGGCATCGTTCATCACCAGATTTTCGGTTCCAGGGGAAAGTGGGTGACAAATCGGTGGAGGAGGAGGGGAGAATCCCGCAACAAATATTTCATAAGGTGCCTCTCTTTACTTTGGATTTCTGGCCAAAGTTTTTTTTTCTCTTCTTGACCTTAGGCTGTTTAGGGCCGAGTTTTTCCTTTCCAGAAAGGCAAGTTTTAAAATAAATGACTGATCGGCGTCGTAAATTTTTTCTTGCATTCTCCCCCCCCCACTCTTCTTTATCTCGGATATTAACGGAAGGTAAATGGCAGAGAGAAATTAATTGAAAATATTTCCTTTACAAAGAAAGACCACATTTAGAGAAAGTCGGTGGTTTTTTCTAGGATTTGGTTGAAAGATTTTATTTAATGGTATTGGATCGTTTTCGGTATAAATCATCAAGGACTGTAATTTTCTTATGGAAGTAAAATTTTATTTTAATTATTGCCAATATTTCCTTCCGATAACTTTGTTATCCCTAATTACCTTTAAATTCCAGTGTTCTCGAAGTGAAGTGTTAGGTCGAAAATTACTGGACCTATCAAATCAAATTTTCTTCCCGGCGGAGAGGATTTCTGCGGGCATTCAATCCTTTGGAGTGAATTTTGCCATACGTCGTGTAATATTTCAATTGTTAAAAATATTATTACATATCAAGTTTAGATATCATTTGTCAAAGCTATCCATGTGTAGAACTAATTTGTTTTCCAGGCTTTCGTTGCAGGAATTTTTTCAAGTTAATATTTTGCGTCCTATAAATATCTTAAAACAACTCAAAAATTATACCAATCAATGCTGTTGAAACTGTTGTTTTATTCTGTATTTTCTTGAAAGATAAAAATGACCTCGCTTTTCTTAACTTGAAATCTTTTTGAAAAACTAGAGAATTTTAATTTAATCCGGTAGCAAATTTTGCATAATGCAATATTTATTCTGCTAATATGTGAGGCATTAAACTTTAATATCTCATTCCCCCATTCCTTATTTATTGAAACATTTAATTCATTTTATTTTTCTTGAAATCTGAAAAGATTTTTATCCTGCTGTGTCTTGTTAAAAAAAAAAGAGCGATGTAAATACATTCTTAATGTTGACTATAGAATACTTTTTTTTGTCTTCTTGAAAAGTTTTTTTCTCTGCTTAGATATCGAGATAAATAGATTCGAACCATTTATCTCGAGGAAAATCGTTTTTCTGGGAAGCATGTTGCCAAAATAAAAATGTGTTCACTCCTTAAGTGCAATTGACTTAAGGTGCCGGAGGATAAAACAGATCTTTATTAATAAATAACAGTCGAAATTTTAACTAAAAGTCTGAAGTTGAGCATTTTGCGGCTGGTGTTTGTCTAATACGGCGAGCGCCATTAAGACCGCCGGCTAATGGACTGCGACGCTCTTCGGGGGGGGGGGGGGGTTGCATCTAATCCTGAAACGACGACTCCTGCAGTCGAAACTCGGCGCTCCTGCCAGAGACGTTAATCCACGCAGGATTTGCACGTTTTGAGCTCCGGCTTTTAAGTACTCCGCTCCAGTCTGGGCTTGACAATTTAATCTTGCTCTTTTTCCTGACTGGGGTGGTGGGAGTAATCTTAAAAAAACGTTGATGGGCCGACAATAGCAGAAAATGTAACAGATCATCTTCAAGTTTAATGCAGAGCAGGTTGTAGTCTCTTACAGGACAAATAATAATCCCACCTTCCAATTTTATACGCCCCATTTAGCAGCTTTATTTCTTTACCCGGATTTGTAGCTGCCTTTGATGAAAACTACATTGCAAAACTTTCAGTCGCCGCTAAAACTGTTCATGGAATGCGTGGCATCTTCGATAGCGTATACGCTATATACTTGCTGTGAGCCACTGGACCTTCATCGATGCTGCCGGGGGCCCGTCTGTACACTTACTGAAATGTTACGCTTGTGAAGAGCTTTCTCTTTATTACCTCGGTATCTCTTGTTTTTTCCGCCGGAACTTTTTATTTTCTACCCTACAATGCTGCACAAAAATACTTCTTAATGCATTGTTTACACACCCTTAAAGTTTGGTCCATACATTCAGGGATACCCCGTGTTTGTGTGTGCGGCGTGCGTTACGAGGAAGGCAAGGAATTATGAAAACAGATTTTTATTTTCATAACTTTTGATCGCTTCGCTTATTCCTATATTATTCGTTATTTGCATTTCTAGCTTTAAAAAAAAGATTCTTACCCGTATTTAAACTTTTGAGATAAACGAATAAACAAAATCGAATACAGCGATGTAAAAAGTCATCTTAAGTTTAAAAAACTCTGAATTATGCCTACTGCTCAGCAGGTTCCATGCAATATTGAGGATATTCTTAGAGTTTTTCAAATAGATATTATAAATCCTTCTCTTCCTCTTATTATCAAATCCTACCTTCTCAGTGGGAAACAGGGGAACTTCCGTACTTTGAAGATCAGCATTTATGTCAGTGGTCAACCTCGCGTATATTAAAAAATCTCTTACTGATTACATAAAATCAGTAGGAAGTCTTTCAGCCTTTTTCTTATCCCATGATGCAATTAGATATTGATTTTTACGGAATTTTTTAAATCTTTCCCAAATGCATGAGGATTTTGTCCTAAATTTATGTTTGCATTATCTAGAAAGTAGGTTCTGATAATAAGTTACAACCAAGCTACAATGCGACAAAAAAGTGCGAATTAATAAAAAAAATGAACAAGATAAAGATATTAGGGTTAATAAAAGCAACACCACCCCCTCTTCATAGTGGGTTGCAATAAAATTTTAGAAAATCTATATTCCTACCGAGAATCTAATACACAACCGCTGTGCTATAACTCATTGAAAATTTTGTTTGGCAGATATCCTCTTTTGTCTCTTAAAAACCCTGCATGTTCGCCATGGTAAGACTTCCTTTTCTGACAAGAAGTTGAAGGCGGACAATTTTATGAAAAATCTAATGACACCCATTATTATCCGGAGTCCTTTCTTCAAGTTAATTTTCTGCCATTTTCTATTTTTCAATCCTGTTGGGAAGGATAGAAACAGCGTCTGTGAGCCTGATGAAATGCAATTTTTCACGTCCGGAGCCTGGCCTAATTATCAAACCTACTTAACGTTAGACCACTAATGTTCAAATTAACCCACCTGTAGGTATCATGATCATTCCTATTGTAGTAGGTAGAGGTATGAAAGGATTCATTATTTGTAGAAAAGAAATAGCAATAGAAGTCTGAGTAGTGAAAATCTTTTATTGAGACTTTATAAAGGAGGAAAGTATGATATTTATCTTGCGAGTAAAGTACAAGTTTAGAAAAGTGCTTTGATAAAAGAACGGTTTCATCATTGATTTAAGCCACTTTCCTCTCACGTGACCATCTTAAATTTCTTAACAAAAAGATTCGAAATTCTTTGCTGCGGATAAAATTCGATACTCGTTCATTAATTTATCCTCAGTCTATTTTCCCCCTCTTATCCTTCTCATTGTCCTGCTCCAAAGAACGTCCGCTCATTTATATCCTGCTATTGATCATTTATAATGGTCCGGCTGCTTTTCTTCTTTTTTTTTCTCCGCGAGGTGCGTCACGGGGGCGAGTTAGAGGCAATTTCGATTATGACTCGAACACAGGCTCCGAATTTCTCCAACAGCATTAAAATTCGATGAACGATAAATTTCCTTTAAAAGCCCTTTAGTCTTTATCTTCTCCGACGAAGAGGGGATGAAAAAACACAGTTTTTCTTCTTCACTTATCTGCATTAGTTTTAACTAAGCAGTGACGTAGAAAACTATTATATTTCTTCTAGTTATTTTTAAGGTATTTCCGATAGATAACGAGCACTTTTTTCAAACCAGAAAACTTCTTTCGGTTTTTTTAATATCTATAAAAAATGAGAAGAAGGAGAGGGATTTTATTCTTTACATTTTTTGTCTGCTTGCTTTTTTCATTATATAATAAAAATATAAAAGACAACGAATAAGTAGAAATAAAGTGTTCTATTTCGAAACATTGTGAAATTTAATGGTATAAAAATATTGTATTTTGTCGATTTTTTTTAATCCTTGAAATTAGCTGTAAAATTTTCAATTGTTCTGAATCTTCATTAATTATGTGGACAACATACGTATATAGAATTTAGAAGATGTATTCTAAGAACGTGTACAGAATACTTTTTATTACAATTGCGAAACATCACAACACGTTGATATTTCGTTGGAACAATGGTTAATGAGTTTTCCAAATATCTAGTTCAATGAGAGAGGGACATTTTATTTTCTCGTGTACAAAAAGGAAATGCTGTTATCTATTATATTTGAGTTCGAAATTTGAATGAAGTTTCCCGAATTTGCAACAAACCTCCATAAGTTCGAAAAAACTGTTTTTGGAATTTTATCTGTTTATCTGTGCTCTTATTTCAAAAGCAGCTAGCTAGAAGGATTAAATTCAGTATTTGGTCAAATTGTCAACTTTTGTATAAAATTCATTGAAGGAAGTCTGTCCATTTGCAGTCGTGCGTGTCAACACTCTGATTGCGACAAGGAAGGAGTGTCGCTAAAATTGTGGAGTGCAAAATTATATGAACGAAAATTTTCGAAACGTTACCGAGCTGTGAGGAAGTGAACGCATCAGGGCAGCTATATAAGATTGTGTTTGCGATCTTGGGATGAACATTATCCATTTATTGAAAATGTTGGATCCAATAGTGGAAATACTTATACGAATTACCTCTCTATAGTTGGAATTTTAGCAGAAAATGCACATTCGTCTGCGCGCACTCACAATCTAGAGTTGACAAATTTGGATTTCTATTTTCATTTTAGAATTATGGTTGTGATGTATAAAAATAATGCATTTAATGAGAGAGTTAACGAAGTGATGGCGAATTCAGGCAACTTTTCAATTCATTTCATTTCTATATCACCTTTAGAGAGCAGAAATTATAATATTAATATTCAATTCTTTATTTGTGTAATAGTTGTTTTCGCTTATGAAAGAAAGAAAAACTTGTAAAAAAAACTTTTATAATTGATAGGAATTAAGTGTTTATTTATTTGCCTAATATTGTTACAATTTGCATTTCGTTAATGCTTGAGATTTGAATGCGAATTTTCTTGCTTTGACAAATTTGACTTTACTGCCTTTTATACTAGGCTGCGGTGACAAACTGGTTTTTCAATGTTGTCCTGTTCAAATGAAGTGAAATCAGACGACTCGGAATTTTTTTTTTAAATCACTAAAGAGAATCCATTTCTCTGACTTAAAAAGAAAATTAAATAATAAAAAAAATAGTTATTTTGTTGTTGTTGAGTTATTTGGATTAAAACTTCTGAATAACTTATAATAATGGGCCAGTAAATCTTTTCCTATGTTTTTTTTCCAGTCCCATTCCGCTGACTTCTTCAGCATTAAACTGCATAATGTAATCGGAATGCCGAACTTTCGAGAAACTTCTGCCTCCTGTCTCCCTTCCTTTTCTCGCGAAAGGGAAAACTCTTCTTCGTCTCCTCTCCTCTTCTCCTTCCCGCTTGACTTGAGACGAAAATAAAGTGAGGTAAACACGAATGTCGATAGCCCCCGAGCTTTGCTGGGAGGGTGGTGACGTCAGTTTCGAGCCAGGTGTCCGAGGAGGTCGCCGGCTGTTTGGCTGGGAAACAAGAGCAGATTTCGAGAGAATAATTCTTTGCTGCCGCTTTTCTTTTTCTTTTCTTTCTTTTTTCAAAATACCAGAGAAGTTACAGATCATTCCGAAACGAGAAGAAATTTTTTGCTTGCTCAGCAGAGGTATTTCATCTGCATGGCAATACCTTATCGCCGAATGCATGCAATATATAATATGATAAAGGTTGTAAATAGATCTAATAAAATGTTCTAGTTTTAACTCTTCTGCCCTTCTCGCCTGTTCGCAATTTTTTTTTCGTCGCATTAGAACAAATAAAAATTAATCACTCAAGCTTGTAAACATTTACAAAACCTTTTCAACTTCTAAAAGTTTTAAAATTAAGAAGAATACTCGAAGCGCCTTACAGCCGCCCTGCGGAACTTTCACTGGAGCGCACTTTGCGGACGGCGAATAGGCTAAATAGATTTGATAGACATCGAGAAGACTGAGTTGTTCTGGGCTTATACTACCGTAGGTGGCTGACTCCTATCCAATCATGTCTTGCAATCCTGTAGCCAATAGTTGAATTCCGCTTTGCAATACCGACTATTACTCAATGAAAACCTGCTGTTATTTACCACCGATCTCATGCTTATAAATACAACGTAAAAGAATCCTGCATATTTGACTCTTTTCTCGGTAAAAAGCAAAATATTTATCAGAATCAAAAATTATTTATTAAAAAAAATCAGAAGAGACAAATTTGTCAAGATCAATAGCTTTCAACTATATAAATATTGATACCATTTTCAAAAATCCCAAACACATGCAGTTGAATTTTTTTTTTAAATTAATTCGAATTGCTTACTGATTTCCCGAAATTTTTTCACAACATTGCAGGGAAAAATCCTCTATAATTATTTTTCTCCAATCAAGACTAAAAGTTGTAAATAATTTCAAATAAAGACTAAAAATTGCAATTTTAATTTTCAAAATAATTTTAAGTAAAAAACATCCTTAGTGATCCGCTAAAGAACCATCCATTCTGTCTTAAAAACGTCATCTAGGAACTGTCTCTGCCGAAATGTCACGGCATTCAAAGTACTTTGTATTAAAAAGGTTCACTTAATTGTTGAAATGACTATTTTTATTATCATCCAAAAGTGTTAATATTAGTATCCATATTTTTTATATATTTTATTATATTATTTCATATTTTATTAAGATTATTTCATTTGATTATGTATTAAACTTTTATGCATAAAAAATGAATTTTTATTGCGAATTTTAGTTGAAAACGGCTTTTTTTTCTTGATATACATATTTTTAGATGTTTTTCTCAATTCACATTTTTGAATACTGTAAACTTTTAACCTGCTCCGATTAATTATGTTCCAAGGCCCAAAGATTCTTTTCTACGGACATTCATGCTATGCAAATCTGGATGTGACCTCTTTCATTGCTCCATTGTCAAAAATTAGACATTTTTTTAATTCATATTAGTTTAAATGTTGTATAAGCTACAATCGTTATGACAAAACAAAGTAGCAGAGTATTTAATTTCAGTATCAGCATAGGGAAATTTTTAATTGAATATTATTCGAAAAAACTTTAATTGTATCATAACTATCAATAAGCAAAAAGATGTAAAAATTACAAAACTCTTTTTACTCTTTTTATATAAACTAAGCACACCTCATTTATGCAATGCTCCTTATTCTCTTGTTGTGTCTCCTTCGTAAGTTTATTTTAGGGGTCAAGGAAAGTTTATTGGGGTTGCTGTTTCGTCATTCAACTTTAAAATCTTTGTGCTATATTGAATTGAAAAGAATTTGGAAAAACGAAAATAAAATTTTGAAATTTGAACGGCAATTCTTGGTAAACTTTTGGCCCGTTGTGGCCTGGTGGAGGGTTTCAGACCCGATTCCACCGAAGAATCGCTATGCAAGCTGGTCTGGTAAGGGGTTCTAGCTCTGGTGTCGTCCTTGTCATCTGATAGCGGTTTAAAATTACGATTTTCGACTGAAATGGCACTAGTGTTGCTTTAAAAGGGACGTTAATATAACTTAATTAAACTTGAATAAATGCGTGAGTATATCCCTAATAAATAAAAAAAAACAAATAAATAAATTGCTTACTCTGAAAACAAACTGGGACCTCGTAGTTGCGAGATCTTCGGCCTCCTGCTTTCTTTTCCCCTCGAGTCATTCGAGACTGCGCAGGTCTCACTTATCTAATGGAGAAAAATACATTTTCGCTACCAAAGATCTGACACATTCTTTTAAAATATTAACCATTCTCTTCTTTTTACAGGCGAACTTGACTCGTTTGGCGAAGCATGAGTACTTCCCTGGTATCGGGGACGGCATCGCAAAATGCCCTTTCGACCCTGAGGACAACGCCACAGCGGTGTGGGTAGGTTAGTATCTGGGCACAGGTGGTTTTATTGTGATCCTACTAATTTCTAATTACTCCTATTACATGTTTTACACAATCTAGCAAAATAAAATTATTATTTAAATACTAAAAGAATTTAATGCGGGTTTATTAAACTTTTTCTGTTTAATTATAGATAAAATATTACTGGTCATATCATAGATTGAATTCAATTGAATACATGTTAAGTCTAATACAGTCTGGCTGTATCAGAGCAAAGTTTCCAAACCAGTGCTTTACGTAACTCTGGAACAGATGGCTGGCAGTTTGGATGATTTCAGGAGTTTGTGTTGATAGCAGAGGAAAAGGAAAATTATAAAGGATTAAAATGATTTTTTTAAAAAAAATATTTCGTTTCCTCAACTTCGTGCGAAAAGTAAAATTTGTGCGAAACCAAAAAAACAAAAACAATTCGTTTAAAACTGTTGCAGAAAAATCGATTTTAAATCCTTAAAGAAGCTGAAAAAAAATAAAATAGATTGGAGTTTCAAATAATTTTCCTTTTTATCATCTGCGATTTTAAAGTAGGAAAAAAGAAATATGACTGAATATGAAATTAAAGTTATGAAAAAATACTAAAAATTGATTTTAAAACTACAAAATATTTAACACCGTGCACAATTATAAAACTACGCTCATGTCCATAAACTAAGGATAATGTAAGTTCAGGAAAAGAAACAGTCAGAAGCAAAATAAATGTGACTTATTTGTTAAGCTTATTTATTAAACAAAGGGTAAAGAGCAAAAGAGATGCTATATGCATGATATTATTAATAAATATTGAAATTTTTAACTACCTGGGGCAAATTACGAAAAAAAAACTAATGTTACATGGTTGGTATGATGGTTAACATGTCTTTCAGTATGTCGCTCAGACAATGCAATGCTGTCTGTGCAACGTCTAGGCATATTGAGTATGAAAATATCGATATGATGTTGAATATTACACCACTCATCAAGAAATGCTATCCGAAGTTTCGGTAGACATATAGGAGGTGCCCGGGCTGCAATTCGTTACTAAGCATGTCCCTAACATGCTCTACTGGGTTCAAGTCCGGTGAGATTGCTGGACAGTCCATACTGGTGTATCTGCCGATCGAAAGCCTTCGTTTATGATGTTGCTCGATGAGGACAGGCATTGTTATCCATAAACACATGCGCCAGAGGCGTCCCGAAACAAACTTACATGTTGTTCCAGAATGACGTGTTTGATAAATATGGCATATCATGGTTCCAATCTGAGCATGCAGGTCATTTCTGGAACCCAGGATAATTCCTCTCCAAACGTGCAATACTGCATCACCTTAACGGTGCCATTTAATGATGTTCTCTCGGTGGTAACGGGTGCCTTGAGCTGACCATATGAAAGTCCGGTGGGAAACAGACTGCAAGCCAAATCTGAACTGGTCAGAAAACATCACACAAACCCACTATTGCAATGTCCACAATGCATGCTCTCTACTGTAGGCTAACCGCAAGCGACGTTAAGTTGCAGTAAGTGGAACGCGTCTGAGCCTAGAGAGCAATCTGCTCTACTCTCCTGTATACGGTATGCCTTGAGACTGTCGTACCAGTTGTTGAATAGAGCTGAAGAGACATGTCTGGTGCTGCTCCGTCTGTTTATTTTAGCAGTAACTGCCAAATATCGGTCGTCATTAGGCATTGTAACTTGTGCTGTAACATATTCACATTACGATTATCTTGGAATCGTTGTCAAAGCCTGGAGATGACACTCTGGGCGATTCCAAGTTCCTCGTATAGTTCCGCCAGGGTGCACCCTCATTCCAGATGGCCAATAACACTACTACGTAAAAATAATCCAAATGCGTCCTTTGTCTCATATTGCACTTAAAGGCTTATAAAGCGCTTGCGAACAATTTTACTTCTTTTCCTCTATTTCTTAAAGTACATCACTCTGTTACACTCTCGTCATTGTCACGTACCATCGGAGCCTAATTATCCAATATATGGATAAAGATTAAATGTCGCAGTAAGCTTGACACGGTTCCAGGCATATGATATTTTTCGTTTCAACCGAATTTAGTAAAACTCAGTTCCATGGAACTAAGTCAAAGATCGCATTCTCATTGCATCCCACTTGATTATCATAGTGAATAGTTGTTCGCTTTCATGATGATGAATCATCAGAGATGAATCATCAGAGTAATGATGATGAATCATCAGAGTGCTGTTAAGAGAGGAGACACTGAATTTTTGTTTCGTCTTTCAGAACATGGCAACCCGTCCGGTCTAGCCGGTCTGTACAGCGGCACGGTGGCTGAATTCACGAAGGCGGATACGGTCATCTTCAGAACCAACCTCTACAACATCACCACAAGGATGGAGATGCATCCTTTCAAAAGGACCATCAAATATGATTCGAAGTGGTTGGACAGTGAGTTTTGTTCGTTTTAGAGTCTAAACAATTCCTCAAAAAAAAAGTAATCGAAAACACTTCTGATTGCTCTTTATTTATAAAAAATTAAAACTTGAATATATTTATTTATGTGTTTTCTGTAAGTAAATGTAAATGATGTTTTTATAAAAGGTCTACGTATTTATTTTCATTTCATTTTATAAATTTTTGATAGTAACTTTTTTAAACTTTTGTCTCCTTTTAAAAGATTTGTATCGTTGAAGACTCTTCTAATATGAAATTTTATGTGATTTACTGTAAAAAATTTCGAGGACGTAAAAAAAAATATTTGTCATTATTCAGAAATGTAAATAAATAGTTATTTTATATCTCTTTATTCTTTACAGTTCTTTAATTGATTCTATTTTTAACAGATCTTTTTAAAAAATAAGCATAAAAGAAGAATATAGTTCAAAAGCTTTAACAGCAAATTTTTCTATTTTTTGAACGGAGCAAAAATTATCTCGATATTATAATTTTAAAAAATGCTTTAAACTATTTAACTACCTCCTAATAACTTTGACACTTATTTACAAATTACTTCAAATGTAATTATCAGTAGATTCGTGCATTAGTCAAACAATTTACTTCATTAGAGAAGCCCCTGTAATGTTCATAATGTCTTTAAAAAAGAGGTTTCTTGGAATGGTGTCCATTTCTTCATTGTTAAATCAACTTCTACCACCTGTCTGGGAATGTTAATGTGTAAACGACTTGCCCATTTAAGGTGCAAGGGACCGTATTCCTTTTACTGAGTGGATAATACTGCTGCTTTCTGTCATGCATTTTTCAACAAAGCATGAAACCCTACCCTTTGATAAATCCCGAACTTAAATAATTGGACCTGTGTAATGCATTCGATAAACCCTACTGATCAGACTCTTTGCAGATCATCAGCAAAAACATCGAGTTTTTTTTTCTCTATTATGTAGATGGATCCAAATTATCCTCTTGGATCTCATTTGCTGTTGTTTTTTTTTCCTTCAACTATGTCTCATTTTTTTTTTGTTTTCTTTTTCATCTTTTCAGCTCGATTTGCGCAGTAGAAATTACTGTCCTCTTTCGTGCTTTAAAACTGATTTCAGAGCGCCCAGGAGGAAAATAAGCAATATACACTAATTCTTTGAGCGGTTTTGTAGAAAACTATAAAAAGCACCCGCTAGTATTGTTTTTATTTTAGACCAATATGAAAATGTCTTTTAAAGGATTATCTCCAAGCATTCTGTTGGATCTCTACCATTCTGTTGGATGTTGTCTCAAGCGGAACTAGGGCAAAGCAGACTCATTTTTTAAATGCTTCAGCTATGTATTTACGTATGCTTGCACTTAAAAGAGCAAAGACATTTGCACCAAGAACAGAATTCATGTTGTTAAGGACCCTTCATATAATTAACTGCAAACAATATGTTCGCGTTTAAAATATTCAAGTTTACACCTTGCCTCGTCTGCTGGCTAAGCATTTGGCATCCTTACTGATCGCCATTATTTAAAATTGGCCGTTTGCTTCTATTTAACACGAAATTAACTACATCGGTTTCACTGACCGATTAACTTCTTTATGGTTCATCTTTTGGTGCTTTTAAAAATCATTGAACATTTATTTCATATTTCTCCTGAAACATTTATACTTCTTCATAATTTATAAACAAGCATTCTTTTAAATATTTTCTGACTAAGTTTTATAACCTTGTTTTGTACAACATTTTTGCCATAAGCTCGTAAACATTAAAAAAAAATTAATAATGACTGCCGTAATTTCCGATGTGAAATTTACTTTGAATTGCTTTTTGTACTTTATCGTACGTAACCTGAATGAAACATTTTTTTAAACTTGGGAAGCATTTTGAAGTTTTGCTAGAGCATTTTTCGGATAGAAATAGCTCTTGAAATTTTGTACTATAAAAGCCAATTAAAATTAATCCGAATTTCTGGTATAAGCCAAAGTTTCAAATCGAAACTATATCGTCTATTTTCACTCATCGACTATGATTAAGTAGAATTATGAAAAGGGGTTGGCTCATATTTTTAAATGTGACGTTTAAGGATTTTGTGAAAATAAGCCTTAACCTTCAGTGGGGAGAATTGGACCATGTGTGTCGCGTCTTTGTTTAAATAAAGTGTACGGCAAAGAATTTATTATTAAAAATGATTTGAAGTTTTAAAATATTAATTAATTTTTGCTATGTATTAAAAACACCAAGGATTTTTTTTTTTTGCTTAATTTATTTCAGAGAATTACAAATAAATGGAAATGTATGAGATTTTTTTTATCTATTTAAAAAGACATTAAATATTTAAATGTTTAGAATTTAAAAAAAACTGAAATTAGAATCGGTGACATTTAAATTAGATTTAACCAGAGAAACTAAGCGTTTTAATTAAATTAATACTTTTTTGCTTTACGTATTAAAAAATAATGAAATGAAAAAAGTGTCATTTAATAGAAGTAAGGAGTTGAATTGAGATCGCTTAAAGAGTTGAATGAAGCATGAATTTTATTTTTGCAAAGCTTTTCAATGCCATTGGATGAGATTTGGAAAGCCGATCGCACTTGTTTAAAGTGAATGATGATTCTTATTGCACCAAAGGAGCATTCCTGAATAGAACGAGCAATGTTTTAGAAAACTAATTCGAGTGGTTTTCAGGATCCGAATAAAATACTTTGTAGCATTTGGATGGAAATTGTTAATGAAAAGAAAAATGTGCCACCATTTTAATTTTTATCTTTAACAATTCTATTTCTTAATTAAATCTTTAAGGGAAACTGTGTTTCAATTAAACTTTTTGGAAGTCTAGCATTTAAGTATTGAAATAACAGACACATTTTTTTTATCTATCATAAAAATTTTCGCGTTATATTTTTATCGACATAAACGAAATAAATAATTTATTTCAAGCTTCTATGAAATACCTTTTTTAGACATTAATCCTCCTTTCCGATAATATGATATGAACTTTGAAATTCTTTTTATCCGAATTTGTAATATAAATTTAGGAGTATTTGTAATTTTAGCTACGCAGAATTGTTTTACTGATATTATCATTTCAGTGAAATTTAAATTCTGAAATAATTTAGTTTGAGATAGGATCTGATCTTAAAAAGAAACTCTGTGAACATTCACTTTTTGAAAAAATGTTTAATTCACCGATAACCAAGGTTTTTTTATTGAATGGCTTCTTACTTTTTAAACTCGTCCATATTTTGAAAACGGTGGATATTATTTTATTTCGTATTGATCGATTTTCACCCTATGGTTCACAATCGCTGTTTTAGTAAGCTGCAAATGTTTGTTTACTACCACACATTATTTAATGGCTGTGCTAAATGTAACTTTATGATTAACACTAAACACACCACAATCCGTCCAATGACTGATCATGAACTTTTGCTTCGAAAATGCACATATCATCGAATCGCTTTAGCATATCGCTTTAGCGGGATTTTCTTTTCTTCTTAGAATTACATACAGTTATTATTCTATTATTTTCTTACTTGTATTTTGTTTACTTTTATTATTACCTGTCGTATACCGTGATCTAACACAAGGGTCATTTGACCGGACGAACAATTGATTACTTTATCGGATCAGACAATAGGGTGTAATTCTTTTTCAAACGTATTACATTCAGTTATTAGCGCGCTCTTGATATAGCTTACCACAAGTGCTTGGATTTTGCACAAGCAGACGACAGACGAAAATATCTCGAGATAATATTTTTTACTTCAGTTAGCAGTAGAACTTGCCACAGATTGTGGAGAAGCTCGTGAAAGAGCAAATACAAAACGATCGGTGCTAAATCTATCGCTGATGCTCCTCAACGCAATGCGTCATATAGGATACTGTAACGAAAATAAAACCATCAAAATTTGCTCGAAATGTGAAATATATATTTGCAAAAAATGTTCAAAAGAAACACTAAGTATATGCAAAAAATACGATAAGTAATGAATTAAAAATTATAATTCTTTGTGTTTGTAATACATAGGAATTCTATAACAACAATTGAAACTGGTTGTTATAGAAAAGTATACAAGTTTGTTTAACTATAATGGAGTTGATGAGTTTATTTTCATTCTAACATTCATATTTCATACATTCGGTCATTTCATTGGCTATGGTAGAAATAGATATGCATTAAGTGCTGGTCTCTTCAGTTTTAAATGTGTCCACTAATCACTCGTGTTCTATAAAATTTGTCTTCCCAATTTCCGGACGTAAGAGTCACTCCACCGTTTTGAACTCCTGTCGCCAAATGAGTAATAAATCTGAATGTGTGTTGTTTCAGAGCCTAATTTTGTGGGTTCCTACGACATTGGCGAGCACGTGTACTTCTTCTTCCGGGAGAGCGCCGTCGAATACATCAATTGCGGCAAGAGCATCTACTCCAGGGTGGCCCGAGTCTGCAAGGTGAGTACCTCTTTTTCGCCAGTTTCATGCTGCTTGAAATGAATCCTAATTTTACGATTTTTCGAAGTGCGCTTCAGTGCAGATTTTTTTTTTTTTTCAATCACGCTCTCGACAGCAGTGCCTTGGTTCGGTGTTGTCAGGGGATATGATCACCCCCCGTCGAATGGACGGGTCAGAGGAGATGTACGCTCACTGCCACGACTCGAGTCTGTTGTTCGGACTGATTAGATGACCCTCTCTTGACTCTAGTGAGAGAAGGATGCTTAAGCTCATTTGCAATGCCAGTCCCCTCCCAAAGGGCGCCCCTCACTTCTTTCAAAGGGGGCGAACAGAGATAGATGCTCCTTTACTACGGGGAGACCAGATTCTCACCTTTATTATTGTTCACATTTACCCCTTATTAAGCGAGTGTGGAATCTAATATTGCAATTTTATGATGATTTTATATAATTTTATTAGTATTAATCAAATAATAATTAATATATCTTTGTCGAGTTTCACTATAAACTGTTGTCAACTCTAAATCACAGAGCTAGAGGCAAAGAGGGGGTATGTAATCAGATGAATGGTGTTCATGACAGTGAGTGTTTTGAAGGGAAAGAATGGAGTGATTGTTTCCAGCTAATCTTTTTTATTGCCTGCATTGATTGGATTGATGTTTAGAGGGGGCGTTTTCTAACAGCTTGAATTGATGCCTGGCTGGAGAGATTGGATTGGCTCACAGGTTTCTATGTTAATTCTGCGTAAGTGTACTTCATTCAAATGATATACCACAAATATGATATATTCTGGAATCTATGCGAAGTGAAATGATTATTTCTCGAAATATTTGCAATAGTTTTTTGCTTTCTTATATATATGTTGTGTACAAAAAAAAATGCATTTTTTGGAATTGTGATGACTTTTCAAATCTGAAACTTTTAAGAGTCTCCAAAATAATTTTTGGTAAATATTTCTTGCCTTTCTGTCCATCAATCTGTAAACTAGATCATTCACACGGAGGGAGCTCCGGGTATGAAATCTTCCATGTAGCCTTTTCACCAAAGGGCTATTAAATTTAAATGAAATCCATTAATTAAAAGATTCTTTGTCTATCCGTATTTATGTGTGAGTACCACAACATAAAAATGCAACGAATAAGAGGAATGCTATTTAAAAAATATATTTATTTAAAATTGCAAATCTGTAATCGACAAAAAAAAAGTTGGCTGTTTGATACTTAGCTTATTTGATAATATATGAATGTCATGACGAAAAATCGCAACGACTGGAACAAATAAAATGCGATATGCGGTCTTGGAGGAGACATTACATCACCTTTCGGGCTCATTCAAAGTAAAGAAAGATCCACAAAAACCTGCGCTCTCTGTGCGAGATTTTCCCGTTCTCTGAAACATATGTTAGAAAGCAAGAAAGTCAAGGGGAGGACGTTTTAAGGGGATTTTTTAAGTGCATATCGTGAACATCGGTGCATTTTTTATTTTTTATTTTTAAGCTAAGGAATTTTACCAATAGTTTTTAATCTGTTTTTGATAAATAGTTTTTTATATACAACAAAAAACTTGCTACTTGAACATTTTTCCCGCCATCAAAATAAATTTCGGATAAAAATGTTACTGTGGGTATTTTGATTTTAATGGACATTTGTAAAATGCCTTCATGTTCGGGTAATCGAATCGGCTGATTTTTATCGTAGTCCTTTAAGCGTTCCACTTCAATATCTCTCACTTCGCAATGAAAAGAGGCCGTGAATACGTATTTCACTTCTTTTCTTTTTTCCCAATAAAAAGACTTCTCTTTTCCTTCTAATCATTTAGAAAAAGTTTTCTTCCAAACGCCAGTAAATGTCCTCGTTTCAATCCACTTCCTTCTTTGGAGAGTTTTCTGAACTTATTTTAAAAGACATCAGCCTGCAGCTGCCCGGATTAAAACATTGTGATTGAAGCCTAAGCAAATAGTCTCTCCTGAAGAGCAAAAGGAATAATAGCCCAATTGTCGGAAGTAAAGAAGTGGTATTTTGGAATCTGATTTTGGTGCTTTGGTAGGAAAGTTAATTACATTGCGCAGATCTTCTGGCTGTGCCGAACAATTAAGGAAAGTTAACGCGGATCCCGAATGTTAAGTGAGATCTCGCGCTAACAGAAGCTGTGCCTTTCATTGGAACACCTCAGCTTTCCAATGGATGAGAAGTCAGTTGTTTGGCATTCGATTAAAATATACATAATGAGTACTAAAGAATCTGAAATTAAACGGAAGCCAAATATAAACTTTAAAATCGACATATGAGGAATGTTGCCTTATCTTTCATTGTCTTGAACCTCCGAAGGTTGCTCCATATTTCGGTGAATCCGGCGATTGACGAAAAAATGATTCCGATGAACTCTCAATAGGGGAAAGTTCATTATTAGTGGGATCGAAGGAAAATTCACAAATATCAGCACAGATGTATGAAATAACAGTGAAGTCACTCTATTCAGAATAGTGTTCCCAGTCTCGGGAGTGATTGAAAAATTCTCATTTTGATGTTCTGTTCTTTCAGCCAGCTGGTTTCGGGATCCGATTCCACCGATGAACTGTTGTGTAAGCCGATCCGGTTCGCGTTCTATCATTCGGGTTAAAAGTCCTCCTCCTGGCTTGGTATGAAAGTTTCGAGGGGATTGTGTCACTTGCGCTCAGTCTCATTAACGCTAACTCATTAGAGGGTGTCATTTGCGCTCACATGGTAGGTTTACTGCAATTTAATCACCTTTGGCAGGAAAACTTGGCGTGCATCTAGATGGGCTAAAGAGAATGCACGTTTCTCGCATTGATAAGATTAAGTGACATAATTAAGGGTCCTTATCTTTGAAATATTCGATTTTTTTCTCACGGTAAAACTGTAAAATTTTCTTTAAGAACGCTAGATACATTTTTAATAGTTTATTTTAGATTAGGGGTTAGATTAAATTTAGATGAAAAAGGGAGAGCGAAAATATATATAAATCTAGCTCAGGGACGCACAACCTTTTCAGGATGAGGGGCCAAAATATGAAAAGAGATCATGGCGAGGGCCAAAAAAGCACATGAATGCTAAAAAATATTAAAAACGCGAAAACATTGGAGTTTTTTTATGGCAATACGCATGAATTAAAATTATTACTTTACTTATTTTATTCATGCACACATTATGCAATAAATAAACGAATAAAACACAAATATTATAGCTTCGATTACCTAGACATAAAAAAAAAGATATTCCTGCTAAAAAGGGTGCAAACTTGAAATAGAATAACAGTGGAAAACTTTTTGGTAATTCTACAGAGAACGCAATTTAAATTTTGAGAAAAAATTAATAATCGAAATTAGTAAAAATAATGAAATTATTTAAAGTTATTGATTTTATGTTGGGCATAATATTAGTTGTAGCAATGCGTAGAACAACAGAAAGGTTCTTATCTCATTCTTAATTTTGATTTGTTTAAATTCATTAGTGAGAAAATTTGCTCACAAATGTAAGTGCTTTTAAGAAAGTTGCACATGCAGCTGCATTTTTCTTTAAGCATAAAAATTTCTATAGCAAATCTTTATAAAATTCTAATATCGGTTTACCTTTGAACTGATTTTTGAAAAAAATCAGACTTCTGTAAATCAATTTAGGCTAACTGCATACTCTCATCCACTAGATTAACATCAACAGAAAATGGAGAAGAAAATTCATCAAATTTTTGTTTGGCACTTTTCAAAATCTGAAAACCGATCATCAAATGCTTTATGAAAGATTTGAATTGGATTCTCATACTGCATTTTCATGTGTGGAAATTTTTCACGTTCGCGAGCTTCTCCTATACGAAAATCGTACTCGCCGTTAGCCATGAAGGAAACAAACTGAAAAGATTCGTAATAAAAAGTAAATAAACTTAATGAACAACTGTTAATTATTTATTCTGATGTAGAATCGTTTTCTTTTCAGATTTTTATCCTTTTTTATTTGAAAAAAGTCTCATTTCATTTTAAATTAGTCATATTTTATTAACAACATTCGCGGGCCAACTTCGAAGGCTATAAGGGCCAATTTTGGCCCGCGGTGCATAGGTTGTGCATCCCTGATCTAAATGATAGAATAAATCGAACAGTAGAAAAATATTCTTTTGACAAGGACTTAAAGAGCTGCCTTTGTAACTCTTGCTAATATAACAAAATTGTTATAAAATTATTTTAAAGCAATGATTAATAAAATTTTATTTGAAATTTTTTAAATAATACTAATAATAATTGAAAAATAATTCAATAATAATTGAAAAATAATTTTTAGTAATAAAATAGAATTGAAAAAACTAAGCAAGTGTAAACTTGAAGAAATAAAATACTTTTAGGTAATATGAATATTTTTTCATGCATTGGTTACTCTTTCTTACTTTTTTTGCATATATTAATCTTTCTACTTACCATCAATGGTTAAAATTGTATTTAAGTTGCAGTGTGAAAGAGAATATTTTGTGTATTTTAAAAACTGTTGAATTGAAATAATTTATTTGATTTGTGTTACATATTTGAATAATAGCATTTTCTTAGTAAGCTATTTATATATACTTACAAGTTTTTTTTATTGATACATTGAATAATCACTTTACAATGTTGAAGTATTTCAAAGAAATTTTTAAAACGCACATGTCTACTGTTAAATAATTTTATCTAATTATCTTAAAGATGATGATGAAACTAAAAGCAAACGCATTTCCTTAATACTTATTACTAACACTTATTTGCTATCACATTTGATAAGATATTGTGCTTCAAAGATTCTAAATTATTAGGAATGAAATTATCATATTTATTTCCTTGTAAATTATAAATTTAAACAGCAGTTATGCTTTTAAAAAATCCTTCTTAAAATAGTCAAATATTTCAGTTGGGGAAAAGACTCCTTATATAGAGAACATCAAATAAATTGAATAATTATATAACAATTTATGTAATTTGAATAAAATTGTCTTCAACGGAAAATGAAACAAAGTTTGTTTTCCCTCATATAAATGTAAGGCAAGCAAATGTCCAAATTTCCATCAATATTTGAAATTTTTAAAAATGAAAATAAAATAATTATTACATTTTTAGCCTTTCCTTAGAACTACTTAATTTGTTTGAATATTATACTATGCCAAACTATAATTTATACTAAATATAGAAAAATCTTAATATCCACCCTGATTGTGATATAGTCAAAAATAATTATATAATCTTTTAAAAATTGTTACCAAAAACTATAATAAAAAATTTTAGGATAGCAAACCTATAAAATAATTGTTAATTTGCCAAATATTTGCAATATAGCTGGAAGGAAATTGAAATAATGTTTGAAAACTGGTCGGTTAAAACTATAGGTGTAAAAAATTTTTATTATAATAATTGTAGATATAAAAGTGTGAAATTTTTTAAATCTCCATAGCTTTCATGTCATTTTATGTTTTTAAACTCGCTAGTACTCAAGTTTTATGTCATTTTAGTAAAAATAAAAGTACATTATTTATTTAAATCAGATTCATTAATTCAGTTCAATGGTACAAAATGGGTTTTGATTTTCTAGTTCCTATCAACATATAAAATCTAAACTCAAGTTTGATATTTTATGAACTGTAGCATTTCTTTTTTTATTCGTTTATTCCTCAAGATATAAAAGCACACACATTGTTTGGTGTCTTTTTATATTAATTATAATTTTTTTCTTTAGTTTTTTTTTCCAACTCCTATTAATGATAATGATTACAAATGCTTTCTGAGAGTATGGATAGACCTCTTGATCTGACTTCAAATTCAGAAAATAATTTAAATTCTAATTTAAGCTCCTTTGGGGGAGCCTTCTTCCACCCATCAAAAAAGAATAACCTAACATTATTAATTTCAAGCTGTTTAAATTCTATTTCTGTTTCTCTTAAGCCTATAACATATTTATAACCTTTTCAATAAATTATTTTAAAATTTATTGAAAAGGTTATAAATATGTTATAGGCTGTAATTGTATTAATTGTATTAATTAAAGGGCATAAAAATTTGTTCCAAATTAACTCCTTCGACACCTATTCAGAATTGCATTATAACACTTATTAATAACACTTGGGCATATGTGATAGGGTTCATGGGATATAAGGACTGACTTTTTTTAATTAATCAGCAAAGAGTTATCAAATATCCACTGATAAAGTTAATTTATTTCTTAGTTTAGATATAAGTATTGGTATTTAAGACCAGGGATAAGGATTTCCCGCTCTCTTTTGTACACTTAGCTTTCGTGAATTCCGTTGTGTCGTTCTGTGTTGTACACGTCGCCTTCTCTTGTAAATAATGCCTGCTCCCGTGATGAAATAAAAAGAACTAAAAATTCAACCTGTATTCTCCATGATTTCGGCCACGACTCTGCTATTTATTCTCAGCAAATCATTAAAATGTGATTTTTCATTATAATTTATTATAGCCGAAGCGCTTATTATTTTGCAAAAAAATATAACTTATTTGAACAACTTTAACGTAAATTTTGAAAAAATTGAAATACTAAACATATTGAAAAAACTAAACATTGATATACATTTAAATTTGAATAAAAAACACTTTTTATGTTTTTTTTTTCATTTTGTTAAATAAAATTAAACTTTAAGACATAAAAAGATAAAATCCTTCTAAAACTAAAAAATATAGTTCACTTTGATAGATTAAATTTGTATTACGTGCATCAAAATTATAATTTTTATAAATGTCTTCAGTGTAGGAAAATTATGAACATGTTCCTTCGTAATAAATTTTTAAAACAAATTTCGCTCACTCTACTTATTACTTTTATCAATCGTTTAAAACGCGGTAACGGTAATTAGCATTTTTCCCACGGCAGCATTTTAACGTTATCAGAGATATGGAGTGTCATTCTCACTGTGACGATGATTGATTACCATATGGCGCACATTGTAAAATCGCCAAATTTTACATACAAAGATAAAAGTTATAATGTGGTACCCTTTTTAAGGCTTGAGCGCAAATGACACCCTCTAATGAGTTAGCTCCAAAGGGATTGAGCGCAAATGACACAGAACCGTTTCGAGAGGGGTGGGGTGCCAGCTTAGGTGGCAGCGGTTCAAAATGAAACGGTCCATCCCTAAATGCTTTACTTTAAAACGGGACTTTAATATAAATAAACTAAACTAAAGGTTCAACCAACTGGATTGAGAATTCGAAGAAAATTTGGAGTTTTGTTTTCAAGGCCACATATCAGATTTCAAGTTTCAAGGTTTTGGTGCAAATTTAATTTCTGTGTCCATATACCATTGGACAGGCAGTCAAACAGGTTTACTTTCAATATTTGCTTCATCTTTGCGGTTTTGATGATGCGAGTGTTTGTACATTTTTATCCATGTAGCTCGTTGCGTTTAAGTTACCATGAGGACGGACGAAAGTCAATTTTTCACCTGATGAAGTGTATTCGAAACTGATTGACTTGGAGAATGCTAATTTTAATTTGAAATAGAGAACTGTAAGAGACGTTAAAATGAAGAATAGAAATCGCGTTTGGAGACCCAATCCATTTATAAGTGCCATCTTAGTGACAAATTTCTTCTAAAGTACTGATCCCAGCTAGTAATAAAGAAGTTTGAATTTTGGGAAAATGGATAACAAACACCTTCTTCCCCCATTTGTTTTTCAAATGGACCGCACGCATTCGTCTTCTTTTGGCGCGGCATGCAATCGGTGTTCTGCTTTTTCTTTCCCAAATCTCTTTCAAAAACATTTAGTTAAATGAACTAACTTTATTCAATAAACAAACCGTTTTTCTTTTTCTCCCAAAAGATCTTTGCTTTTTTTCGTGAAGAAGCTTCGTGATAGATGAAACTGTTTTATCATCTTTACCAATGTCATTTTAACGTCATTAATTATTCGATGTTGACGTACGTCTGTATAGAGTCGGAAAAGCGTTCAAGTCTTAGCGCTCCGAGCTCATATATGAAGAAGGTGGTAAATAAAACATTAATTAAAATTTAATTTATTCTCAATAATATATGCAATATATTCAAGCAATATATTTGCCTTAAAATGTAAATTCACTTTTCTTTTATTTATTTATTTGTTTGTAACAACTGTTTATTTATTTAAGCTTGAGTTTAAAACAATGAAACCATATGTCAGTAAATGATTATTTTCCAATTATGTTTATTGGTGCCTTGAAAGCTTTGGATTTATAAACGATGAGGAAACACTGCCCAATATGTGAAATAAATATTACAAGCAACCCTTAGTCTTCAAAAATAGTTCCCAGGGAAAGACGTTTATCTTTGAAAAATTATCTGTTAAACGAAAACTGAAATATAATTCTTAGAATATTGTTCAAAAAGAAAGTAAAATTTTGAATGAAAAGTTTAAAATTAACAAGAGAGTTTAATCTACAAATAAGGCGAAAATTTTTTTAAATGATTATAATTCTATTATCCTGCATTTAATTTTTTATACTCATTTTATTTGAAACTGCTCTTTTTAGAGTAACC
>JAOUZG010014841.1:1612023-1653285 GCA_026289955.1 Argiope argentata | reverse complement strand
TAAAATATTTTCCGAATGTTTTGAGCTTGTGAAAATATTTTAGATCGTAATACAGCTGAATGTATAAGATATGTGGAATGTAAAAAATATATTTATTATAATTGTTATTATAATTTATAATAAAAATATATTTATTATAATATATTGCTGCAGGATATATAGCGTAAATGCAAAATTTCACTAAAATTTAATTAATAATTGCTAATGATTTTAAATAAATTTTCCCAGGGATTCTTAGTTTTATTCTCCGTTAACTTAAAATAATATGTTCGTTGCATTAAAATTTTGTGAATTAAAAAAATTATCCGAAAATAATTATATACCTGAATTTTATGAATTATTTTGTATGAAAGGCAATATTTAGTTTTGAGTTTCTTTTGTTCTATTCTAGACTTTTAATTTCCCTATTATTTCAATATTTAAAAAATACATCTTTTTTGTTATTAAATTTGAATGTGCAGTAAATAAATTCGGTTTGATTTCTTAAGTTTATTGAATTTTCACCTTCTCATAAATAGCTCGGTGCTCTACGAGCCCGACTAGTCCCGCACATTTTATAAATCGAAGTGCAAAGACTCATAAATTCGAAAAAAGAGAAGCAACCGAATTTTGTTGAATTTATTGCATCCAAAATATCGGATCTATTGACGAAACCGAAATTTTCCAGGGATTCCAATTAAAACAATAAAGGCCCATTTCATTGACACTCTTTTGAATTTTCCAATTTTGTGAGAATGAAATTTTGTAGCAGTTTTTTATAGCAGTCATTTCTAAACTAATGAAAATATATCAATAACTTAAGAAACCAAGGAAAGAAAAATTATCAAATATAATGCGTAGCTATTGTTACAGGGAAAAAAACCCCTCTTCATTGGAATTCGGCGTAAGAATATGCTTTAAACTGAATCGCATAAAAAAATCTTCTTCCTCATTAATATATATATATATTCCTTTGCCCTGAAAAAAATTCTTTAAATATTTTAAAACTTATTATTTTTATCCATCACACATTAATAAAAGGGTTATTATTATTATTATTATTATTTTCAACGATACCAGATATTTTATCGCTCCAGAAACTCTTTAAATTGTTTACGACGTGCGCCCCGAAACGGGCGGGGAAAAAAATCGCCGCCCCTCGATAACTGTTTTTCTTTAATGCGCTTATAATTCAATTTTTCCCGGGCGAAAACTGAAGTTTCACAAATTGCCCGAAAGTTCGTCTTGAATGTCGTCGCATTTCTCTCGACGGCGGCGGTTTCGCTTCAGATCTTTTCGGGAAGCTGTGATTGGGTAGGTCAATTTGGGAGAGGACTTTTTTCTCATCAGAAACATGACTGACTGATTCTACTGTGTTGGCTACCAATCGGTAATAGGGTGATTCGTTAGGAGAAGAGGGGGGGGGGAGAGTCTTTGGAAGAATCCGTGGGATCGGAATCAGATAAAAAGTATAAATGCTGAGCAAAAGCACGAACACCTTGCATTCGGTGAGATAATTCGAATAATATATAATTATTCACTTCATACATGGACTTTATTATTTCCTCAAAAGATAAATACACACTTCTGCTTTAAGTTAAATTTTCTTGAAAAATGAATTTACATTTTTTAAAAATTCTGTAGGTGCATTTAGCAATTAAATTTAAAAAATAAATAAATAAAATGTCAAAATAATGTACCGTCTCGAATGGTGGCTAAGAGAAAGCTATTCAACTGCAAAGTGTTAAAATCCAACAGATACCGATGGCACGCTCTCTGTCTTGAAATAAATGCAGGAATAATTTTAATGAAAACTGCTTTTAAGAACAATTTTTAATTAATGCATTTAAAATGTTTTTTATATAAATGTACAAAAACTATTCTTTTATTTTAATTATTTGTGCGTTTTAATTTCAATTTATAATTTCTTTTTATGAATATAATGGAATCGAGTGAACATTTTTTTTCTTCTTTGTGCTTATCCACTAATAACAAAAGTTGCATCCTCTTGCAATAACATGTGTCAATTTCAAAGACCAATAGAATTTATGAAAAGTAAATTGTTGGTGGAAGTAGTTCTGAACAAGTATTTCGACATTTTAAATAAAGAATGTATTACCTCGTGCCTAATTATTGTGATACGATTTTTTGTAACTTATCGCTAGCAATTATAATATTTATGCAAGAAAAGAAAAAAAACCTGTTATGGTATTCTCTATCATTTTGTCCGTAAATTATTATTCAATCTGCAATTTGACTTTTCTTTTCAGTATTTCATTCTACCGCAGATTTTTCTTTTTTGTATCTGTGTTTTAAGAGTCGGTCCTTTCAGGTTCAATTCACTTGAACGTGATGGATCGTTCTTCTGGAAGGAGAGGGTTTCCTCTGAATCAATGAGCCTCACGAATTTGACACTCCGCATATGAGTCTTGAAATGTAAAAATTTGCCCTCTCATGTCGCCTCATTTTGCTGTCTGGCCGTATTCTGAATTCTCTTCTGACTGCTCTCTTCCCGAATGCGCACTCGTGTTTGCGCCGCTCACTTCTTTCTCTCTAATTGCAGAAGGACACCGGCGGAAAAAACATCCTGAGCAAAAACTGGGCCTCCTTCCTGAAAGCGCGCCTCAACTGTTCCATTCCCGGAGAATTTCCATTTTACTTCAACGAAATTCGTAAGTATTTTTCATGAATATTAAATCCGCTTTTTTACCTCCTCTGATTCTTCTGTGTCCCTTATGAAGTCATCGCTCTCCCTTTTTCAGGAGACGTGTAATTAACAACCAACTGCAACCTTAATTAAGAGAACTTTTATATACCAGGGGCAGAAGAAAGGTTTTGCCCCGGTTTTTTCTTTACTGCCATAATTAGGGCGGCAGCAAATTAAGCGCCTCAAATTTTATTTCGTTAACCAGACGGACGCCCCTAACTAGCACACCCTCTTTTAGGCAGTAATTTGTTCTTTAATCCGAACAGAAGCATTTCGGGAGCGTGAAAATTTCAGTTCCCGATTTAAAAAAAATAGCGTGTTTTTTATTAAGTATACTTTAACTAGAACTTGATTACGTGTTAGATTTGTTAATTATGCATTAATTCTCACTTGGGGTGTAATTGAACTAGATAACGAGGACTTTGATTGTATGCGAATTTGAAGTCAGCCTGAAAAGCTCATAAAACTCATTTTTCAGATTGATAAGGATTCATACGGATCTTTTAGTTTTTAAAGTTTGTCATTATTATTAAAATGCGTTTTGCATCATGATTTTTAATAATAGTGGGATAAATAGATCGTCATTTAAAGTCTAAAGAGAAGAAACCATTTCACTGCTGAGATCTATAAAATTGATAGATCCTTAGATGGATATAATGGGTGGCTTACTACAAATAAGTTCTGTAGATAGAATTAAATTCTATTATAATTATTATTGTTATGAAGAATGCTACCGGAAAGATATGTTTCCATCTAATTAAGCACGTTTATGGTCAGTGTTTCAATGATGTGATGGTTCTAATCATGAATTTGTGAGAACAATTAACTTGCCACCATCAGGTCAACTATAGTGAATATAAAAATCACTGCATGATCTAAAAATCACGTTAACACCCATACAAATAAAGAGAGATGAAAAAAAAAAAGATTATTCTATATCTGACGGTGTGTGTAGATCAACTTAGAAATGAATATTTTATAATCGGTTTAAACAATGAATCGTAGGATAGTCTCTCAAAACTTTATTCTCCTGTTATTATGTTTTTCGAATGCGTAAGGAATTCGTAAAATGGGGTGCTGCTTTTTATTCGCATTAATTGTTTTCCCAAAATAAGTTCACTCAGAAATTGAAATCATCCCCATTTTAACTTCATATTTCATAATTGGAAGCGTAAGAGAATATTCTGTTTTTGCTCTTGTGCGCTTTCTAATACAATGTTTCACTGAATTTTTTTCGTTATCTAAATTTCAGGAGTCCTTTTTTTTTTCATTCATCATTTACTTTGATTCAAGTGAATCAAAATGAGAAATAAAAAAAAGAGATGTACTCGAACAAAAATTCTAAAAGCAGCTTTCGGAGTGAATATTTCAAAGCTTTTCAATTAAATCCGTTAATGGTACATTTCTTTTGTTCGTTGAAAAATAATTACTCAATTTGGGATCACTGCGTGTGTTTGAAAATTAAACTTTCAAAAAAAACTAGAAGCATTTTTTTAATTGTTTGTTGTTGCTTTTGAAAATATTGATGCTGCGTATCATAGTGTATTGTTGTCCTATAATTTTAGTGAGATCTAAGCCACAGTAAATGAGAATCAAAGGAACGAAAAAAGGTGAATTGTAATAATTCCGTGAGCGAAAAATATTATCTCTTGTTTGAAGAGTCTTCTTTTCCCTCCACAAATAAAAAGCATTCTCTAAACTCTGTTCCTCTTTTCATGCTTCTCTGCTCAATTCATTATCATTTCTTTCATAGACGGACTCTTCCACTCACCCACACCCCTCACTCCCCTATCCATTATTCATGTCATTAAAACGTTTGATTCAATTTCGCGTTTTCTCTCCCCAAAACAGAAAGGGAAAAGATGAAAAAAAAAAAAGTTGCAGCACTTTCTTCTCTCTGGTCGATCCCCCCCCCTCCGTGAGCTTCATTAAATTACAGGTGGAGCGAGTCTTAATCCCGAAGCGGCGGCCGCTGGCGGAGAGGCGAGTTCTCTGCAAATGCGTCTTCTCATTGAGCTGAAAAGGAAAGTTTATCCCGACCGAAGGTGGGATGGGACTGATGTTTATTGTTATTATTGTTTTTGGATTTCTCTTCAAATCAGTGTGCATTAATTGGGCTTTTTTCTTTTGTTCCTCCTTTGTGGAAAAACTGTCTCCCGCGTAATAATTCGATTTGTACTTTTCTTTGGAAAAGACTTGTTTGGGGACTTTTGCACTCCTATCCGGGACTCATTCTGCCCGTCGAATCTGCCCGTCTGTTTGATACGGTGTTAAATACCGGTGCGCAATTGACTGCAATTGGTGTATTATCGGTAATCGAGGTTCCAGATTTCAAAACTCGATCGAACGCATTAGAAATCGATTGAAAAAAATTGCAAAATTCCGTTTTTGTAAATATAAAACAATCCAAATAAAATGAAAGTGTGCACAAATCTTAAAGTCCATCAAAGACTCCTACAAAACTGAATTCATTCACCTTGTATTGTTACATATGCCATTTAATTAAATATATTTGTTTTCGAATCAAAACATTGCAGGTGGAAAATGCGCATTTCATTCTAAAACACCGTCTGATTTATGGTGCAAACAATAGGCATTATTTCAGTCGATTTTTATTGCTTCTATTGTGCCTTGTCGGTTCAAACACACACACACACACACACATACACCCTATTTTACAAAAATTTTGTTTGTCGGGTTTTCCTGTTTTAGTCAGAATCGAATATGGTAACCCGAAGGGGCCATTTTCAGTTTCGTCGTAGAAACCTTTGTTGCAAATGAGTTGAAATATGAAAATCCGTCTTTTCTCAAATTTGAATTTTTACTTTCTCGGTGGAAAAAAAAGTGGCAAATCGAGAATATTGGACGAAAAGGGTGAATCGAGCTATTATTTAAGCTATATGGAGTAACGCGCATTGCAATAAAAGAGCAACCTCATACTTACTACATCGAAACTTCTGACATTAGACTAATCTTGGAGGACCTAATCTTTCAGTATTCGAGTCTACTGGACCAATTAACATAGGAAATCAGTTTCATTAAAAATATTGAATTAAGTTTTGTAAAATAATTGAATTTAACTTAAATATTTTTATTCATCCACAAATAGTTTTCCATTTTATAAAATCTGTTCCCTGATGCAGTTTCTCCTTCCAAAGAATTTTGTGAAAAATTTGAGATTTTTAGGAATATCATAAATGT
Organism: Argiope argentata; assembly: GCA_026289955.1. Lineage (NCBI taxonomy): Eukaryota > Metazoa > Arthropoda > Arachnida > Araneae > Araneidae > Argiope > Argiope argentata. Next base: position 1,647,398 of record JAOUZG010014841.1, on the reverse strand, counting down.
CGCAATGCCCGATTTTGGATAAATATTTGATTTGATCATTATTCATGAACTCTAACATACTTTTGATAGGATTATTCCGGGATATAATATATAGATAGATTTTTATAAAATGAGTTTGATAGTAAATGCCCTTTTTTTATGGTTCTTTTTCAACAGATCAGAGGTAATTATTTTAATCTTAAACTTGCATTTTTTTTCTCTGATAGATCTTATCATTGCTTCTGGTCCATCGAGTAACATGGACACATCTTTGCATTTTTGCTTTTTGGCTGCAGTCCGAATAAGAATAATGCAAGAGAAGAGCAAAAAATGCAACTGCGCACACGTACAAAAAGAAAACTCCATTTGGATGTAGGAAGTAGAGCCATCTTTCGGAAATAATCAGAAATACGGTCACTTTGTTTAATGATGCATATTGTGTGGTTGACTGTCCAGAGTCGGGAAAAGAGCTGAAAAGGAGAAAAAAAACATACGTTTCATAGAAGGAGGGGAGGGAAAATTCTTATGATCTCGATGACACTGGGAGACGAGAAGAGGATTAAAAATCTTCAATCAGCCAAGTTCATTGTCTGTTTGGGTTCTTTTATACATTATTTGGACATGCTTAACGCGTAGGAGAAATTTTATTGGAGTAATCAAATTTCAAGACTTTATTTGCTTTTGGAAAGAAAATTTCTGAAAACTGCTCTGCTGATAGGAAGAAAATTATCATTGTTGAATTGTATTTATTTCGGTTGAATGGAAAACAATAAAAAATATGAAGTTTTTATTTGAAAGCTTTTGCCAGATTGATGCTTTCCTTCGATTATAATAAGTCAAGATTGCTTTCTCCCCGTTGCAAGATTTAAAATTTATTTATTAAAAATAATAGATCTTTTCTAATGCTTTCCTTGATGTTTTTCATACTGATTTTAAAGTATGTGATTACATTCAGTATAAAAAAAACGCTCTGCGATAGTTGTATTTTTAAATCTTTACGTAAAATAGGATGGATTTTTTTTTCTAAAAAGAGGTATTAAACAAAAATCTTCTATATTGAAGAACCAAAAAAAAAACTGATTTAGCCATGCGTATACAAATGGAGAAATATGGAACCAACCAGAATATGGCGCTGTGGTCGCCAACGCCTGAATAAAACAAGTCCCTGGTACAGCTGTTAGATTGGTTGCTACTGCGACAATGGCAGGTTTTAAAGCTTTTAGAACTTTTGAACGTGGTTTGATAGTCGGCGCACAAGAAATGGAACATAGCCACTCCAAAGTAGCAATGAAATGGGAATTTTCTCGTATTATCCTTTCACGAGTGTACGGTGAATATCGGAAATCCGGCAAAACAAAATTGCTGCCGGATAAAGATGGTGCAAGAACGGGGCCAACGACGACTGGGGAGAATCATTAAACGTGACAAAAGTGCAACTCTTCTGCAAATTGCTGCAGATATTAATGCTGGACCATCAACACGTGCCAGCGTGCGGACCATTCAACGAAAAATCATCGATATGGATTTTCGGAGCCGAAGGCCCACTCGTGTAGCCTTGATGACTGCACGACACAAAGCTTTACCCTTGCCTGGACCCGTCAACACCGACATTGGACTGATAATGACTGAAAACACAGTGCCTGGATTGACGAGTCTTGTTTCAAATTGTATCGAGCGGTCGGTCTATTACACGTATGGAGAAAGCCTCATGAATCCATGGACCCTAGATGTAAACACGGGACTTTTCAAGCTGGTGGAGGCTCTGGTGCAGGTTTGATGGTGTGCAGTTGGTGTAATATAGGACCTCTGATGTATCTAGATACGAATCTGACTTATAACTCGTGCGTAAGCCTCCTGTCTGATCACCTGCACTCATTCATGTAAATTGTGAATTCTAACAGACTTGGGGGATTCCATCAGGACAATGCGACATCCTACATTTCCAGAATTGCTACAGAGTGGCCCCAGAAACACTCTTCTGACTTTAAATACTTCCAATGCCACCTAAATCCCCAGACATGAATATTTTTGTGCTTATCTGGGATATTTTGCAGCGTGCTGTTCAAAGAAAATCTGAAAAATTGTTATAAGCAGAATGCTTCTGCTCCAATCAAATCAGATGAAGTCTAAAACTTAATAATGCTATGATATGTTTCCCCCCACTACAGTGTATATTTAAAATAATTTGTTTTCTTATTTATGATGTACCAAAATAAATAATTTTCAAAATTCATTTGATTTTACTTAATACAGTTGGATGTTCTTATTTCAAAATATAATTTGTGTCCGTGACATAATTATACCTTCCTTTGATTCGGAGTTCTGTTACCCTAATTTATTGATTACACTGCTCACATTCTTGAAAAAATTCAACCGCCGAATTTTGTTTCAGTCAAATTGAGACTGTCCTCACTAATAAATGATTCTATGTATTTTATTTGTTTATGCTATTCTTATCCTTTATAAATGGAATTACTTATAAAATATATTTATACGCAGAGTGATCCAAATTAAAAGAACATATTTAGATTTATCTGTAGGAAAAACTATTTTGTCACTTTTTCTCAAATTTGGTACTTGTCTTCTTCATGAGGATGCGATTTCTATTTCTGAAAAAACAACAACATATTTTGACATCCAGAAGAGGAAATGAAACTACGGATACATTTTCATTCTGTATAAGCTTTTTCCCCCTCACTTGAAACTGACTACAGCTGGCCTGCCGATGACTGTTAAGCCGATTTTAGAACGAAAAAACAATCTTCAACTGCTCTTATAACATTTCAGCAAGCAAAAGGTTTTAGTAGATATGGAGACTTTCTGACAGTCCCAAATATTCGAAAACGAGCTTGTATTTTGCAGAAATTGGAACATCTGTCGTTAAAGCTGGTGTAGCCATCCAGCTTTATTTCAAGAAACTGAAGATTTGCAATTGCAATAGTTAACGTGGGACCGGTAGCAATATAGCACAAGTCATATCACGGTGCCGCATTTGGCAGAAATGTCCTGAAGTGTCTATGAGAGTAAGATCGTGTGAAGTGACGAGGTTCCACTTCCACCCGATCCGCTGTAAATGAACCTACCTGTCGTATTTCACCTAACATAAATTCCAAGGTTTATCACCAAATATCGTTACGTGCTCCAAAAAACACAGTGTCCTGCTGCTTCGGCTCCTGTTCCTCAATTGTTTAGTTCTTTGAAGGAGACACACGAATCGGGGCCGATCAATGGTATGTTACTGTTACGCCGACGCTCCGGAATTTGGTTGTCACACTACAGCGTTCACGAAAGACGGTGAACCTCGCGCTGTCTCTTCAAGCATTGTTACGGAGAAAGCGTCCCAATTCCGAGAAGCGTTCGGAATGATTTGCGGGTTATTTTAAACTTTCTGTGGATCGTCCAATTTAAATACTTCTAACGTTTAGTTATTGTAGTTCAGGGCTGCATTTATAAAATAAATGTTCTGAATTAAATTATTGCAATATGCATTCAATTCATTTCAACGCATATTGTAATTATGGATTTGCGATATGCATTCCTTTTCCCTGCAAATGATTTATTTCATGAACATTTTACTTCATATTCAATTTCTAAAGACGGAAGAAAAAAAATTGTTTAATGAATATTTTTAGTTATACTCTCTAGTTTGTAGATAATTTCATGTGATTGTTATAGCATGTTAAAACGCTTTTTTTGTTGATATTAGTGCCGTCCTCACATCTCTATTAATGGTTACTGTCAGGTATATTGAAAAATACGAAAATTCCTGCACCGCATTTCTTCCTCTAGTGGTACAACTACCCCCCCTCCCCCAGTAATGAAAACCGCTAATGCAAAAGCATACATAATAAAACTGATCGTGTTACCCACAAAGAAATCTAAATATTTCCATTTAAATTTGGATCACATACATTTATAAGGCACTTAATTTTCCCTTACATTAATAATATGTACATTTTTACTTTTATTTTTGCAGAGGATATTTATAAACACCCGGAAGACGATCAAAAGTTCTACGCTGTTTTTACTACGTCCATGTAAGTACTCACAAAAATGTATTTTCAAGATCTGTTTTTCTTGCATCTCTTTCAGGTATAAATTCCTAACACTCATATTTTAAAACGTTTTTCATTTATTGATCCTTCTGTTCTTGAATATTTATGAAATACATTCAAAAAATGAAATGAAATTCAATTTAGCCTTGCCTTTATAATAAATTTTTCTAATCGGCCCTTTTCTAATGGCAGTAATAACTGTCTTGCGTATTTATAATTTTAATTGCGTTAGACTGGTTTTTATCTGCTGTTTTGAAAAATCCTTATCTTGTGCACCCACGTGCTGTGCATTCGTCATCCCTACTTTTTTAGCTTCTCTTGTCAATGTTGAGTATAAAATTGGTTTTCCGTTAAAATGAATCACGGATTGGGTGACACGTTTCATCATCCAAGTTGCGTACTATCTGCTGTCTCGGAAGGATTTTCCAAAACAGCAGATCGTCCAAGTGTACGAAAATAATCTGTCTTTTTATTCCAGTGATGTGGCGAGACCTGAAATAAACTGATTTGCTGACTCTCCACTTCCTCAAAAGTTGCACCAATAACTCTCTCTATACAAATTCTTATATCTAATTTTCTTACTCCTTCTTAATCATTCGAAAGAATTGTGTTCTTAAATGACTATAGAAGAAACAAGCAGTTTCAGAACTTTTGTTTTGACTAAAAATAGTTAGTTTTATCTCAGTTGTCTTCTTTTTACGAATATTTTCAATAAAGAAACGTTAAAGAACAGTTTGAACATGTTCCGTGAATCGAATATAAAAACACTAGTCGCCTAATTTGGTAGCTCATTCACTCGGATTATTTGGGGAAGTTAAGCTGAGAGCATGAAACGCATCTTTTAAAAACATTTCATCCTGTTTGATACGACTGACGGAAAGGAATTAAATTAAATCAGCGTGTTACTAAATACTGTGATGGTGAATTAAAAAGTGTATACTCCACGGAAAAAAAAGCGAAATGAAAATCTTATTTCGGAATGAGTGTCCAAAAAAAGCAGATTTTTTTTCTGAATATTGGCAAAAGTATGAAATTGAATGTTATTATGGACGAATTTGAAACTAAACTAGCATTAAAAATAACGTTATATATGCTCCTCACTACCACGTTACTGATGTTTTGTATCAATAGCGCAATTATGGACACATAAACCAAAAACCATGTTTCCTGTTGTATCAAAGCTTCTGTTATATCTGCTTTCAAAGCCTTGTAATAATTGCTCATTGTATTGCATATAAAAAAAGAAAAATATAAATAGAAAAATAAAGTTGATATCATTAAAACATTAATGAGTTTTAAGGTGATATAAAAACAATTTTTGTGATTTAAAACTCTGGAAAAATAGTCATCAATTACCGTAAGTAAACCATCCCCATTACCCGTTTGACGGTAATTAATCCCATCCCTGCGCTGACTTAAAATTTTCTGTCTGACACTTATTTCTTGATTTCTTCTATATCTTCTCTCTCTAACTGAATCATGTTTTTGATGATTCGCCGAACTCACTCACGGTAATCTTTAACTAGTGATGCATTGAATAACTGAAATTATAATCAATTCGATGAAGCGTTCTGGAATTTTCGTATGAGGATTTGTTATCAATCGATTGCTGCCATTCGACAATAAATAATAAAAGTGTGCGCCGCTCATTAAACCGTACATTAGCATTATATATGGATAAAATTAGGAATGCTATTAATATTACGTTCGAAGATAATTTAACACGAATATATGTGTGGCAGCATTGACCACGATTCCGTACGTCATTGCAAAATGAGATGCTGGTCAAGCAGAATAGCTGGAGCGACCTTTAAGAGTTGACATCTGACTTTCTTTGCTGTCCGAGAATTTTATATGTACCGTAAAGTTTCGCATTCTTCTGTGTCACAGATTTTACTGCATGTTTTCGGAAGGCGTTTTGCCACAGAATGATTTGAGTCCATTCACTACAATTCAATCTTATCTAATGATTACATTTATTTTATGAAATTTGCTGCTATCATAAAGCTGTGGGTAGATTTCAAACAAAATCAACGCAGAAAACCATTTCATATACACTAGCGTGTGAAACTTACGTAAAAAAATTATTTTTTCAATATATATTTATGGAATGAAATGTAGTGCACACTTAAATACCAGGACCATGACGTGACATGTGACGCGAAGCCATACAAAATTCGTAGAAACAGCATGCGCTCCGCTAGCATTTTAAAAAGATGGTTGAAAGTATTGTGTTTGAAAACATTTGCTGCATATGAAAATGGCGTCATTCAAATTGACTAATAGAAACCATCCAGATAACCATGAGATAGAATAATCGAAAAATCAGAGGAATTGCGTAATTTGACGAGTATTGATGATCTATTTGGAATGCATTCCAAAGTATAAATACAGCTATAACAAATAATTATGGTGGACGACCATAAACAATAATGGCAATAGGTGATATATCGCTGTACTGATGAAAAGAGATTGCAACCCGATAGCGGGAACATAGGTCAATATGTATATAGAGCAGACGAACTGGAAAGTGCCCTGTCTCTCTCTAACCAGAAGATTGCGTATAAGAGGTCTATTCTCCTTGCGCGCAGGATGCCATCGGCTGTATATTGCGGTGTCGTGAACATAAAAGGTGAGCATTTGTTCAGTTGAGTCATGTTCTCCTTCTTTTTAATTCACAAACGATTGTCGATTATGGTTGATGTCAGGACGCATTTTAATTCAACTAAAATTAAGAAGGCATTGTTGAAGCAATCGTGGTGTACTTCTTGAGGGTGGCCGAAAGGAGTGGTGCATCTTCAATGCATAAATATCGTAATTGTAAAAAAGTTACCCCCCCCCCTCTTTATCTGTTGCAAGGTGTCATTCTTTCAGACTTCGAGTTTATGAATGATGAAAAAATCGCAATATAGGTCTCTTACTGAGGAAAAACTTCCAGAAATGAAGATATCTGTTGGATGGATTCACCTATTTTCTTCCCTGTTATAAATTCTTTTGAAGATATTTGAATGCTTTGGGAAGACATTTGGCGTCACAGCTGTATCTTCCAAAGACAAAGAGATAAAGATGCTTATTCAGAAATGAGAACTCTTGCCTTAAGAATTGTTTTATGAAATTGTTTTGAATATGAACAGTCAGTGCTTGCAATTATTCCATTTAGATGAGATCATATCCTTTTCTAAAGGAAGTCTCTTTTTTTGTTCTCCTTCTCGTCAAGATATTGTTTTGTCTAATCGTCATACTGTCAATAAAACTTTTATTTTCTTCTTCTTAATTTGTGCATCTTAAGCATTTTTTAACTATCATTTTTCACCCCTTCGGGCTTGTACTGCACTGTCTCTCAATAATAGGAATTTCATTTACACATTTCGTTTCATTGGTCTGTTGAATCCAGAATTTTGTACTGATAAGAAAAGAAAACCTTTGATATAGAGAATTACACCGCAAACTTCAATTGTCTTCAGTTATATCATTCGCTTGATATCAAACGGTGAATCGGGTTTTCTTAATTTTGTCCAAAATTTAGAAATCTAGATTTTATTTTAACTCATACCAAGTTTCGAAGATATGTTTTCAAACGCGGGGAAATTTAAAACGATTAAATTCATCAAAAACTCAAGATCTAAGTTTTTGAAAAATGCAATTATTATTATTATTATTTTGTATTTTTTGTATAAGTTAAGCTTAAAAATAAGAACAGTTGGTTTTCTTTGAATTAAAGTGCATGAACTTGCAAGCCGCATTAGAACCATGTCCTTGTTTACAATCCAACCGTTGTCTGTGTCGTTAAAATTGCATATTGAGTGCTTCGATGCGTTCTTCCACTAGGTGTGGCTTTGGACGAAGCCGCTTCTAGTCATGAAATCCAATAAAAGTGATTTATTGTGTCTTAGCGTGCGAGTGGAGATTATTTCTTTGCAATTCAAGGAGTTCCCACGCACCCGAGGACTCATAAAAACAGTTGCGTAGGCGAAGCTCGTAAAAGAGTCGAGCTCTGCAATATTTGCGGAGCCCTGATTCACTGCTATTTGCTGGGAACGAGACTCATTTTTCTGGGTCTCGTATCTCAGTTTCTTTTAAAACAGCTCTATATGAAGCGTTTAGTGCTCCTTAGTATGATGAGGAAGCAAATGCTATCTGGATGTCTTCCTTCCGACTTCAGAGAAATTCGACTTGGATCTGCGATGTCGATGACAAACCAACTTTCGTACAGATTGACTGCCCGTCAACCTCTCTTGTGTATTTTATCCAGGCTTACACACAGAAATACAATTTTTATAATAAAACCAAGTTCTAGATTTTATTCGTCTGGCACCATATGTCTTTCCGATGCCGTGGTCTGAACTAAAGATTTTGCCATAACCTGGGCTTGTCAATAGTTTAATAAGAATTTATTAGAATTATTAAATTACTTACCAATACAACCCTCTCAGTTTTTCTGAATTATCTTGCACACTAAAAGACGATTCAAGAAGTAAAATGTTAAATTTGAAGAAGTCTGAAACTTAGGTTAAATCGTGCTGGAGGTCAGATTTTTTATGTTTTTTACATTTTATGCATAAAGAAAAGTAATTTTTTTTTAAATTTTAAGCAAATTTTTGATGGGTGAATACATACGATTTGATTTTATAGTCCATTTGAAAGGATCTGATTATCTTTGCTTCCCAAACTGTTTATTCCTTTAAATACTTGCGGACCATTCCTTCGAATGAAAAGTAGGGCGGTTGTTTCCATTCTGCCGTACTTTCCCCGCTTACGGTCCTGCCCCCTGCCGGTGGGACGTTCAAATTCAATCAATATTGCGCGTAGCGTTCGCAAACAGCGTCTCGATGAACAGAACTTCTGAATCTGGTTCCTTCGCGCGCCAATTAATTTGTTGATGTTTCGGAAGACGGGGCGGGGAGGAATTCCTTTCCTCAACACGACGAAAAGTACGATTTTTAATTAAAAGTGAAAACTTGTACACCCTTAAATTATGGATTGCTAATTCGGACAGAGTTGTAATTTATTGGCCTTTCGGCAAAGTCCCTCTCCGTATCCGAGTGCTAATTAATAAAGCGAGAGCAGTCTCCGTTGGAAATGACGGAGCGCACGCTTCAATATTAAATAGCAAATATTTTGACTCTTCTTCACGAGTCAAATAAACGCCGAGTTGACGAAGGGAAAGGGGCGCTACTCTGTGCTTTGCCCGTCGGAAAAGTGTCGCTGTTCGAGACGGTTTCCAAGTGAAATTTCTTGTTGGGGTGCGAAAACCTTTCCGCAACTGCGACACCGTGTGGGATTTCGCACTTTTGATTTTTCTGAGAGGAAGCCTACCGTTCAGCTCTGGATATTTTTCCAGGCACTGGTTGTGCATTATTTTATTCACTGTATCAGTAGGTTCTTGTGAGGAGATTTTGTTCACTCTTAAACAATTTTTAAAAACACTCTTTCTTTTCTTTTTTTTTAGCTTTGGCGAGTTTGAGAAATAGCTTAGTTATTTTGGTTTAACTAATCTCGTAGCGCTTGGTGATAGTGTTTTGTATTATCTTCTGAAAAATGTTGTCTTAATTGCGTTTTGTAAAATATGCGTGTACAAAATTGTCATATGTTTAGGATTACTTCATTCATGTTTTTTTTAAATGTCAAAACTGCTGTATTAATGTTAATATGGTTCTGTTTATATAATCCTAAAGCAAAGTTTCTCTTTTTATAACACTCAGTTTAAGAACAAGATATCCGTTAAATATTTTTGTAATTAAAGTCATATTACAATTTTCACGTCTGCAGTGAAATATGAAGATGAACCTGCAGATAAAAGATTTAGTCAAAGTGTCCCGAGGGAGAAGAGGGTAATTTGTCGGAAGCAAACGATCTCAGGCAGATTTTGAAAATTTATTTTTCTATTCAAGTGATATAATTTGGTGTCCGTTCTGGACACCTTGTCCTGTCCAACTTCAAAGCATTTTTTTTACTCATTTCTGCTTAACATGATTCACTTCATATTGATGAGGATGGAATTTTTAAGCACCTTTTCTCTCTCTTATTTATGTTTTGGGAAATTTTGAAAAATGTATACATGTGTATTTTCGAAAACAATACTCTCTTTTAATATCACTGGAGTTGCTTCTTCAATTAACAATTAAATTTATTCGAATTGAACTACCGGCAGCACTTATAAAGCTAGTTTAAGAAAAGTTTATTTCATGGTTGTGTAATATTTAGAATAATCATATTATTGATTAAAGAATAGAAAAAATTAAAAAATTAATTCAAGCTAAACAATTTTTTCCAAAGTCAAATAAAATTGTTTAAAAATTTTTGTATGATTTTAAGTCACAGGCTTGAATAATAAAAAATACCAGAACTTTAAAAATATTTGGAGCAAAGAATCCCTGCTTAAAATTTTTAAAAGTACACCTTTTTCAAATTTCTTTTTCTCCCATATTTTGGGAGAAAAATATTTTTCCTTTTCTACAAAAGCGTTCTTTTATTGATGATTTTTTCCCCTCCGTCCTCCCTTTGTTAAAATCATCGAGTGAGTTTAACGTTCTGCTATAATGTCTACATGTAACTAAAGCGACCACAGATAATGGATGCCAAAAAATCCCACCCCCTAAATGCTGCGTGTTTTTGTTTGAAATGCAATTAAGTTAGCCTGGCCACTCAATTACAGATCTTCATTAAAAATGAAAAATGAACTTGCGCTTTGTTTGCCTTTTAAGACGCAGTTTTTTATTTCTTTTACCCTAAAAAAATGTGCTTTCTTTTCTGACCTAATTATGGTTTTTCTCGCCATCTCTCCCCTTACTTTGCCTACATGCATATTTAAGGATCGACCTCGTGCGTCCAGGTAAAGATTGGGAACGGATGTTGTCATTCGGCGTAAAGAAATGGTCTTGGTTCTTAAGCATTTTGATACAAGTTACTAATGCATGTTTGTCTGCTCCTTTTTACTTTCTTGTGCCTAAAATGTTGAAAAGAAAAGAATTTTAATTGTCAAATGTTTAGCGGCAGATCTTATGGTTCAGGTCATCTAAGGTCTAAAGAAAAAAAAGTTTTTCATTTGGAATTATGCCTGTCTAATGTTCTGTTTGTGAATGTAACTCAATAGCTGGACTGAGTAAATGGATTAAGTTTATAACTCTTTTGTGATTTTATAATTAGAACTGTTGATTTATTTTACAATTTGAATGAACTTTGTCGATAAATTGATTATGAATAGATCTGTCTGTAAACACATTCAAAACAGCATCAAAATAGAGGGGAAAATCTCCAATAAATTACCATTGCCATCGGTAAAGATATAATATCTTTCATAATGTATTGCTGCATTTCTTCATCGTTTTACTTATCACAAAGATCATGAACACGCGCAGAAGTGGAAGAGAAGGCGAAATACTCCGCTGCTGGGTTGCGAAATCACATATAAAAGTAGAGCGACACGTTTGCACTTCTAACGTCGGCTATAATCCCTTTTAATCGTGTGTGTCTGTATAAATTTGGTTTAGTATAAACCAAAGGACAAACTAATAATTTTTTAAGTGCAAATTGTAAAATTTTTTGTAACTTTTGGGGGGAGGGGGCTTATCTTTAGCTTTGTTACTCATTATTATCTTGCCTCAGTTTTAAGGAGTGTTATGCTTATTATTCTCCATAGTGCTATGTCTATTTTAGAACTTTTTAATCAATACAAGGTAACCATCTCAAGGTATGGCCCATGTATTCTCAAGTGTTTCGTTTGCGACCACTTAAGGGTCCAAATTAAGAATATTCACTCCACAGCAATAAAATTTATGTAGCATTGCACCTATTCCGGTTTGAGCCTTAATAAACATAGTATGTCAAAGACCGCCCCATTCTTGTAATTGCCTGATCCTTATATCTCGAAGAGAGTACCTTTCCACTAAATCACGGAAATTATTCTGCGTCTGCGATATTTGGTTGTTCTTCCGGACACATCCTACATGAAAACTTGGTATCTCTGGTATCTTAGTGGTTCCTAAGTTTCTTCTTCTGTTTTTAGGAACGGCCTCATGGGTTCTGCGGTGTGCACCTTTAGCCTGGAATCCATCCAAGAGGTGTTCAACGGCAAATTCAAGGAGCAGGCCACTTCCTCCTCGGCATGGCTGCCTGTACTGAGCAGCAAGGTGCCGGAACCTAGACCCGGACTCTGTGTCAACGATACTCAGACGTTACCAGACTCTGTGCTTAACTTCATCCGTGGACATCCACTCATGGACTCGGCCGTGGCGCACGATAACGGAAAACCGGTCTTTTACAAGAGGGACATCCAACTCTCGAGGCTGGTGGTCGACAGACTAGAGGTGGACGGACTGCCTTTCACCGTTTACTACGTAGCCACTAGTGAGTAGATTTCGTTTTATATTAAATGTAAGCAGTCACAGGCATTTTCAATTATACCATCAGGTTTTTATTAGTCAAGGGTATCGCACATTTCCAACAACCTTGTATCCTGCTTTTCCAGGCATGCGAATTAGTAAAAATGACAGCAGAAACATTTGCGGTTGAGAAAGAGTGAATGAGCATTTCGAATAGGAACTACAGAATGATGATTATCCATTAGGGAAAATGTAGAACGCGAAATATCGTTGGGATATTTCTTCACCGTGACATTCTTTTCCTAATTTCATATACCTCTGTTGTTTCCGGTAGTAAGTTTAGATCCGGCCATGTTAATTGCATATACTATAATGAACATTTTATTTTAAATCGCGCAGTAGGCGTAGGGCTTTCTGATTGGTTAGTTATGCACAGAAAGCGTCGAATAAAATTGTCGAAATTTATTTTTAGACTGTCAGATTTTATTCTGCGATATGTTTCGAAAATTTGAAGACAGAGGTGATTATTGATGATATATCTAGGAGGTGTGAACTTCCATGCAAATTAAAAATTAACCAAATCGGGCCACTAGTTGGAGCTATGGGACTTTTTGAATTTTCCTAAATATTTTGGATGCATGAAATAGTACGAAAAATGTCTTCACTTCCTAGCGCGTTGATATTTAGTTGAGCTCTAATATTTGATATATTTCTATTTCTCGCATATGAATGTAACATCCGATTTTACATTATGTTGTAAATTCTTCAGAATATTGTTCCTTAAAAATGAAGCTCTTAATAATGAATTTAATAATTTTTCTGTGAAACTTTCGCGGAGATTAGTTCCTTTTACTCATAAAGAAGTATATTTCTTGTGAAACAATTAGTTAAACACTAGATGATTCTTGCCAGTTAAAATTTGAATAAAACAGATTAAGGTAAATATGCGTCAATGTTGAACATGAAAAAAACTTGTACTAGCACGATGCTTGAAATTTGAATCTTTCAAACTTATGGATTAAAATCGCCGGTGAATTGGTAACAAACATTTGTTGCTATTAAAAAATGGGAAATCCGAATGACTCTCTCTGTTGCAGACGACGGCATCATCTACAAGTTGGTGGAATGGTACAACAGGGACGGTGAAGAGCACTCCAACCTCGTCGACATCTTCGAAGCGACGACGCCCGAACCCATCAGGTCCATGGAGATATCCAGCAAGGTACACTCGATTTCATCATTTTCTTTCTAAAAAATCTTGAGGTTGTGCAGTTACCATCTCTGATTCTCACTTGTAAACTAATTCTGATGCACGAAGTCCTTTGCTGCGCTGATGGGCTGCGGAAGCCTGGCGGGAAGGATCCGGAGGGCCTCAGGTTCGAGATCCGATACTGCGGGAAAACCGTCGTGCGAGGGGGGGTCGGGTGCTTGTTAAATCCGTAGGGACCGAATGTCCTCCAGCTCATGTGATGCGGAAGTTTCGAGAGTGGGTTTTCAGCGCAGTTATTGTCCTCGTCACCTGACCGCGATTCAAAATGACGAGGTCCGACCCAAAATATCTCTAATTTTGCTTTAATTAAAACGTGACGTTAATATAACTAAATCTGTTTCATTGGCATTCAAAGAGAATAATTGAGGCAGAGCTTAGTCATCGTTCTGGTGTTTGCTTTATTTGAAGGCTAATTTCGATATTGTATGTTATTAAATTTTACAAAGATTTTTTTAAATGTATGTGAATAAACAATTGGTTAAAAGTATTCTGAAATTACAAGATTCACAGCAAAATCAACATTTATGTTGTCCAAATACTAACACCTAAAATTCTTATATTTCTTTTGCAATTAAATCCAAAACATGTTGCATCGGTCTTGTTATTTTTATTCTATTTTTTGTGTTTATTATTTTCAATGAAAAACTATTTTCCATTTGCACATAAATTATTGAAAATGACTTCCATTTCCTAGATTTTGATTTGAACTGATTTTAAGAAAATGAGTTATTTGTATGAAAACTGAACTGCCATTTCTCAAATTGAACGAACAGCTATAATTAAGTTTGAAGCAATGCACCTTTCGAATTTCATTCATATTGTCGTCTTGAAATTGATTTCTATTCGCTTCCCAAGAAAAATGCGGGCATGTAATTCGTTTTCTTTTTCCCCCTTTCAAAGTAGTGTCCTCCGATGGGGAAAAATTGGTAAAGGGGGAATTTTTCTTTTTGTTTACTTTTTTTCCATAACAATATTTAGCAGTATGTTCAATTAAAAGATTTTTTGCCCTTTTTATTTAACAAAACTTGAATAAAATGTAACTGTAAATAATTTTTTATTCTTTTCTTGACGATCTGAAATTTTTTGAACTATCGTATTCTTCATTGCCAGTCTATATTTTATTACTTTAAGTACTAAATGATCGATTATTTTAATTAAATTTTGATCCCACACGATTCGTAACACTTCTCTAAATGAATGCGATAAAGTATGGATTTCAAGATTCCGCAACGCACTATAGTAAACTAAAGACCGAATGATAAGATAGATTTTTTTAAAACAAAAGTAAATGCTAAAAAATAATTAAAAAACTATACTTTTTAGTAGGTTATTGGAGGGATTTTTTAAATCGTTTCTATTTGTGTTTCAGCACAAATCGCTGTACATCTCTTCGGACTCTTTCATCCGGCAGTTTGACATGGTGATGTGCAAAGGCCGCTACGACAACTGCCTGCGCTGCATCCAGGATCCCTACTGCGGCTGGGATAAGGATCACAACGAGTGCAAGCCATACGTCACAGGGTAACCACGTCACTCTTAAGTCTTCACGGAGGCGCCGCGTCGCGATAGCTGTCTCGACAAAACGAATTTTGAAATCATTTTTGGATTTATTTATTGTATACTTTTATGACTATATCGCTGATCATACAAAAAAAAAAATTAATTTTTTTTCTCTTCATAATAGTCTGCTTAAACTTACAAATTTTTGTTTTTTTGTAATTTTGAATTAAAGTAATACCTGTTTTTTATGCAGCAAAATAAGGACCGCATAAATTAAACCACTCAACAAAAATTCGAAATCTCATAAATATTTGCATATAAGAAACAATTTTGTACGACATAGTAAAGAATAGCAGGGACAGCATAAACAAAATCGCACTTAAAAAAGGGATCGATTATTTACGAAATACTTAAGAAAGTCCATACAAAACAAATAATTAAATTACACATGGAAACATTTTTAAAACATTTAATTTCTCATTGAAAAGATGGAGAAGTTTTCAAAATGCGCATTATATAATTCATTGCCACTCGTTGTATTCTATAATGAAGATGGGCTCTTAGTCTATTTAAAGATTAGAATTTTTGTTTCGAATAAATTTCTATTTCTTTTCCTACAATTATTAATTTTAAGGGCGCACTTACGCCGAAAAGTAAAATAAAAATCATAAAAACCGCCTACAAATAAAAATAAAAGTAATTAATTTATATACCTTAAATCTCTCTCTGAAATGCCTCCTCAGTCTTGTGGATAAAACTCGGAATGCAAAAGATGTGCCGCCAGCACGTCGGGCGAAGAGAGTCGAGTGTGCATTCTGGGGAGACTGCTTTTAGAAAAAGGAGCAGAGCGTGAGGAACGATGCCGGCATGTGTGCAGAACATTACACCGTTGCAATTCACATACCGCATGAAAAAATCGAACAAAGACGTGTTTTATTGCATTTTTTGATATTGCCAGAATAAAAGTAACTGTAAGAATAATATCTTTCTTAGTTTTTTTATAATATTTATTAGTAATTAATTGCCAATTTGCGGTTTATTGCACATTTTCACTGAAATATCTAATCATTCTTAATTTTTCATTTATCTGCATCATATTAGCTGTCAGGAAGTTAGCAGGAATTATAGCAATTTTTTTTTCTGTTTCAGCCTTCTTCAAGATGTCACCAATGCAACTCCTGGTATTTGTGACAGCAGTAAGTTAACTATTCAGGAATTTTATTATTTTTCCGTTTAAAATAAACAGGATTCTTTATCTACTCCAAAAATGCAGAGTGGATTTTTATTAAATCTCGAATTATTTAACCTTCATTAACAGTGTAAGATTTTTCAATGCTTCATTGACTTAATGGCACAAGCACTCTGATTTTTAGTGAGAATCTTTTGAAAAACAGCAAAAAAGTTGCAGAAATGTAATCAAGGTTTTTATCATTCTCTTTATGTTGCGAGGCGCGCAATATGCAACGCAATCATCTGCAACGGCCTCTTTGATTTGTTAAGGTGCTCGTTAGATGGATTTATTATCTCATTAAACACATCACTATTTAAATAACTTATTTTTTTTAGGATATCGTTCTGATTTTTCACTGTGCATTAAAATACACTGTTTTCGAAAATTTACCTTGCAAGCTAGTGACTGTATTTTTAAAAGATGCGTCTTCAACATGTAATAGATTCAAACTTTGAGTCCAAGCTTTATACATGTTCGATATCCGCTCTATTCGTATTCAGTTTTCAAACCAATACCAAACCAAACCAATAACAAGCAAATTTCGCATTTTCAATACAATTTTTACCAAATGGGTCGCATGCTATGGCCGCTAGACATGAGAGCATTATTTCAATAACCTGCAGCCACATCGATGGATGGATTGAAACGTGCTGGAACGGAGAGGCGAGAATCGTCTCTTGTTTTTCTTCATAACTAAATGGCGTCCCATGCTACGTAGTGGCTTGTCTAAGGTGCCACTGAATCCAAAGAGTAACACTGGTTACAAGCTATTTTAATTATAGCATTCGCAAAACTTAAGTCTCTGTCTTCCTTGGTGCTGCATTGTCTTTTGCTTTCCGCAGGTGTCAAGAACAAGCCTCTTCACGTGTACTGGGGTCAGAGCGTCCACCTAGCGTGTCCCGTGCATCTGCCCCAGGCAGAAACGGCTGTCATTGGATCCAGCCGATGGTTTCGGTACAGTCGCGAGAAGGGGAAGTACGAGGTACAACAACGGAGGGACAAGTACATTTACACGCAGGACCAAGGTCTGGTCATCTTGTCTGTTACGGAAAGGGATAGCGGCCGGTACGACTGTAAGCTCGGCCCCAACACGCTCTGCTCCTACAATATAACCGTGGACACCAGTAAGTGCATGATTAGTTTCCTTTACTGTACTCTATTGCCTATTTGTATCTTTTAAACTTTTGCAATGAAATGGCGTAACTCGCCGTTGAAAACCTATTCGTTCACCCCTAATTATCTGAACGCCATTATTGCATTAAGGCATAGAGCTGATATATATTTTGAATATACTTACTACACTTGATCTATATTCCTCTACTGTAAAATAGTGAAAAAAAAAATTTATATTTGCTGTGTTGATTGCATTTAAGTATCGGCCGCATGAATTTCATAGGCGCTGTATATTTTGTTGATATTTTTAAAACTAGAGATTTTTAATAGAAATAATTACTACAATTAAAATTTTACAAAGCTTTCTAGATTGAAAATGAATAATGTGTGCAATAATTATTATAAAACCATTTGGTACGCACTTAAAATCTGAACTCATGAATAAAAATAATACACTTTAGCAAACATTTCATATTGTAAGAAAGTCGTCACCTGGTCTGTTGGAAGAGACACATGTTCGAACAATGCTACCTAGCCAGCGGTGAGGCTATTCATCCTTTGTTGTGCATTGTGTTTCTCCTCATTTAGTGTCGCTTTTCGGACTTAAATGGAGACAAATAATGGAACACACATGCTTTCGGCCCATTAAAGCAGCACACCGTATCGAAATACCAGATTCTTCTATGGACGACCCAAACTGGGATAAAGTTCCTATAATGAACAGCATATGCTCTTTACGACTCATTGAAGAAAGAAGTGCTAAGCGAATGCAGATACGAACATTGTGTATTGTGAAGGTTCTGTTAAGGGATGGATGTTTCAAGAATCTTCCCACGACATGATGGCGCGCCATTGGGAGTATTTCTGAAGAATAATTGGACAATCTGCATCTCCAGAGCGCCAATGCCAGCCTGAGAGGTGGAGCTTCGCTACTGTTAAAATGGACAGACGAGAAGCTGAGCGGGAGAGAGGAGACAAGTTGATCCGGAAGAGACAAACTGATCCGGTGGACGAGACAAGCTGATCGGAGGAGACGGGACCAGCTGATCTCGCTAGAGACTGGACGAGAGCGGATACGACAACGAGACGAGCTGTGAGCAGTGCTGAAGTTGAAGAGATACCAAGTGATCTCGAGTTTCTTGGAAAGACCTACTGGAAGTAATTCGTAGATCTCTAGAGCCGGATACGCGGACAGTTTGTGAATCCTCGGAATAGACGCCGAACTGACAATCCAGTTGTAAATATTTTTCAGTATTTAACCTATAGGACATGTTGTTGCTTATATTATTGTATAAAGCTGTAAATAAAACCTTTGTGTTTAAAACACTACCATTTTATTCGATCGACCAGGATTAAGTCATTACAATATGTAAAGATGGTGTTCGGAAAAAAAATTGGTCTTTCGGATTTTTTTTATTTTGTCTTCGGAGGATTTACATTATTTTATGCCGTAGTCAGGGATATTCGCAAAAATTAGGCTCCCTCACGTTTTGTCCATCCTACTGTCTCATAATCAGGACACTAGTATTTTTAAAGACAAGCACCATTTTTTTTCTCTCGAAAATCCTTTCAATATTTAATTGAAGTTATGCCCACTCAAAGTAACTTGATATTTCTTTGATGGAATGTGAGATGTTAATTTTTGGATGCACAAGTGACAAGCACGATTAATGTGAGCACATGAAACGAGAAACAGCTGACTACTTTAAAATTGCACACTGATCACTTCATTGGCTCCACAGAACTGACATTACAACATGCAGACGCAATTTATGACTATTATTATAAAAATTCCGAAAATGAGCACTTACAAACAATTTACGTATGCTTTTAGGACGACCTCTTAAAATTCCCAACATTTCATTTGCACTAGTCAAAAAAAAAAGTGTTTGTTGTAACATGATATATATTTTTTAATTTACAGCACTGTTTATCTAATCAGGTTTGCGAAGTGATAAAATACCTATTAATTAACATATTTTATTCATTTATCTAATTTAGTACTTGTATAGTGTCACTTTAATGTTTGCTGCTTTGATTTTGCTAAATTATTAGAGATAAAACTTTTTAATCATTATATTTTCATGAAACTTCAAAAACTTTTTTGATTTTGGTAAATGATAAAGTAAAACTGTTTCCATTTGGTTCGGGAAAGAAGAGATTGGAGAAATTTTTAAAATGAAGTCGATATCTCATTTTGAAAATTTGATGTGAGTACTATACTGTTGTGCCGCATTATATGCATTAGATTGAATGGGCATGTTTTAAAACAGTGCCAGAATCAGAAAAAGTGGCCGCATAATTCTTGAAGACAACCTACGGAAAAAGAGATACTGAAAAATTCATGCTGAGAAATCAATTTTGTCTCAAAATATTTAATGAAAAAAGCATGCGTTCCTATCAAGGGGTGGGGTATTTTTTCTTAGAAGTAGATATATTTTTTTTATTATGACAAATCAAAATTTGAAATTAAATTTTCTGATGAAATAAAACCATTTGTTTATAAATGTAACTTTTCCCGCTGATTATATTATTTTTAATTGTTTCTCTACTGCATTTTCAGAGACGTGCAGTGCCCCCACGGACATAGAGTACCGGAAAGTCTATTCCGATTGGTGCCATGAATTCGAAAAGTACAAGATGGCCATGAAAACATGGCAGAACAAGCAGCAGGTACGGTTCAATGTCTTTTTTAACCCCATGCCTAAATTAGAAGCCTATTCCACTGTTTCAGATACAACATCAGAAAGCGGATGTTTAGAAAAACGTTAGACGCAGTTTAGAAAGAAGAAAAAAAAAGCATTCAGAGTGCATAACCTAACATAATTTAAATTACTAGAAAAACAGATTCTTAACTCATTCATGCACACTTTTCCAATTACTAATGCAGGTCACTTTATGTAACTTAATTATCAAATATATAATCTGTCGATGACGTCTGAGAAACATTGAATGAATTGTTTCAGAAACACAATTGTACATTTATTCATCTAGATACAAATAAGCGTGATAGAAATAACGCCTTTTCCGAGCCCATGTTCCCAATTTATTTTAAAGCTCAGCCTTCTGTCGAGCTTCTTTTGTCCAAGCTGTAAGAAGTTATAGTAGTTATTTCGGAGAGAATCGTCAGTGAATGATGCATGTAAACCAAAATCTTCTTGTAAACGAACCAGATAAACGAAAATACGTTGCACGAGTGTAAAAGGAAGGTTTCTGTTGTTCATAAGATTATTAAGCAGATGTTTGAAAGTGTTGCAACCTCTTTTACGTGCCATATAAATTGAAATATTTTAGCGCACAGCATACTTAAAAGGATGTTCAACATACTATGACAAATTGTATTGTTTCCTTACTTGAGGACAGCCCCAAAAAGTTTATTTACAGGATGAGCTTGGGAAGGAAAACTTCAGATAAAAACAATGCAGCAGTCAACAGTAACTAACATCGAAAATACAAGCCTTACGCTCTATAAAAACAGATTGCAAAACAGATATCGTATAACACAGCATACAGTAAAGCACTGCGAGTCCAAATATACAACGTAAACACAGCTCACTAAATAACAAGCCAGAAAGGTAATCAACTCGTACAAAGAATCGCTATTCTACCGAGAGGAACCTCACACATTGCGGCAACTCGTCCCTTATATACCGAGCGAGAGAGGGCGCAGAAGCAACGCGGAACTACGAAAAACACAGCGAAAGATCTAGCGGCTACCAGAATATTCTTTTCGCCAAATTAACTCAGTTGGCGCCAAGTTCTTTATCAGCCTTCGCCAACGCTTTCAACTTCGGCGTAATTTCGGGGCTCTCGATCGCTTTTAACATTGCCCTCTCCTCAAGGACTGCACGTCCCTTGCAGCACAGACCCCGAGCAGAAGACACTCAAAAGTTATAATTAACATAGACATAAAGTTGCAGACAGGAACATTGAAAAATAACTAACATAAAGAATACTATTTACAAATATGCAGGTCGTATTTACATAAACGAGTAAACCATGGTTTCAACTAATTATTTGAACAGTTGCCATAATAAAGGACTAGCTGGTCATAATAAACTTACCTTGGTTTTGAATTCGGTGACTTCCTCTTTCGAACCAAGACGTCATTCAGCCTTTTCAGGACTGTATAAGGGTCTTCCCAGGAAGACTACAGCTTCGGAGAGAGTCCCTTTCGTCGAATTGGGTTCCAGAACCATACCTTGCCACCTTCCTTGAATCCATGTCCGGTGGCTTGAGTGTCGTACCTGGTCTTCATCCTCTCCGTCGCTGTGTTGATCCAATCTCGGTTCAACTTGTGTACGTCGTCTAAACGGGCCTGAAGGTCTTGAACATAATCCACAGGCGAAGAAGACGTATCCGGCGGACAGAAGGTCACAGGGAGTCGGAGTTCTAGTCCAAAGATCATCTTAGATGGTGTGAAGCCAGTCGTTTTCTGAACCTCACTTCTATAAGCAAGCAAAAACAAGGGTAGTTTCTGATCCCAATCTTGTTGTTTTTTCGAAACGAAAAGAGAGAGGTTATTTAGAATCGCTCAATTGAACCTCTCAACCAGGCCGTCTGATTGGGGATGAAGAGGTGTAGTCTGAGTTTTGCCAATTCGAAGGAGTTTGCAAAGTCCTTGACATACAACAGAAGAAAAATTCCTCCTTTGATCAGAGTGAAGTTGAAGAGGTGTTACGAATCTGGAAATCCAGTTCGGAAGTAAGACTTCAGCTACAGGCGTCGCCTCTTGATCAGGAATCGGATAAGCCTCTGGCCACTTTGTGAAATAATCCATAACGACCAGAATGTTTTTATTTTCACTGTCCGTCCGAGGAAGAGGTCCCAAGATGTCAAAGGCGATTCTCTCAAATGGTGCACCTACATTATACCGCTGTAACTTAATACAAATGCGTGTTTTTGGTCTTTTACTGGCGTTACAGTCATCACATGTTCTGCACTATTCTCGAACATCATCTTTCATATTGTTCCAATCAAAACGTTCCCGGACTTTATGAATTGTCTTCAGGACTCCAAAGTGCCCACCTGCAGGACCGCTGTGCAACTCCTTCAGAACTTGATTTATCCTTATTCGGGGAAGAACAAGTTGCCATAAAATGACTTCCCATCTTTAGACTCTCTTTTACTATACAAGATGTCATTTCTTATTTCGAGTGAATTCCAGAGAGCCCAGTAATGTTTAGTTCTGGTACTGAGGCTTGAAATGTCCTGCCATTCAGGTGTTCAATTGTTTGATTGCATAAATTCTATAATTTCTTCCTTACTAACCTCTTAATTATTGCAAAGATCAAATTGCGGTGGGACGGTTCCTGTGATTTGGCGCATAGTTGGTGTATCAATCCCATATTTCTTTTCAGCAGAGGAGCAATAGTGACAACCCTCGGAGTAGGGCTTTCTTGATAAGGCTTCTGCATTTCCATGCGACGACCCTTTACGATGTTTAATCTCGAAGGCGTACTCTTGAAGTGTCTGTATCCTTCTGGCTATCTGACCCTCCAGATTCTTGAAATTTAAAAGCCAGGTCAGAGATGCATGGTCCGTTCAGAGCAGAAATTTCCTTTCATAAAGGTAACTATGGAAATTCCCCACGGCCTTCTCTACAAGCGAGCAAATCTTTCCTGGTGACACAATAATTCCACTCTGGTTTTGATAGATACTTGCAAAAATATGCGATGACGCGTTTGTGGCCGTCGATTACCTGAGATAATACTGCTCCAACTCTCTAGATTTCGCCATTCAATCCCTCTTCTGACTTCAGTTGTTACATTTTTAGCGTAGCGGGTTCGGGTTGAATGGACTTTGTCTTGAGGACAGCACAAACAAATTTATTTACAGGTATTTACAGGATGACTTGATAAAGGAAAACTTCAGAGAAAAGCAATCCAGCAGTCAACAGTCGCTAACAGCGTAAATACAAGCCTTACGCGCAATAAACATAGACTGCAACAGATATCGTATAGAATTGCAAACAGTAAATCACAGCGAGATCAATTATACAACGTTAACAGCAAATGGAAACACAGCTCACTAATAACGATCGAGGAAAATAATCAGCTTGGTACTCTTTCGAGAGGAACCATTAATCGCGGCCACCCTTTCCCTTGTATAGCCGAGGGAGCGAGTGCCCAGGAGCAGGCAAAACTTTGGAAAACACCATAAACTATCCAGCGGCAGCCAGAATATTCCCCTCGCCAAATCAACTCGGCTGGGCTCCTCGTCAGCCGTCGCCTACGTTTTCTCCTTCGGTGCACGTATATATATATATATATATATATATATATATATATATATAGTCAGCTTTTTCGACCATTATTATTGATGATTTAGTGCGTGAGATTTCAATTTGTCGACTCTAACATTAATAATTTTGCTATCGTGCTAAATATCATAATTTTGACAGATAAATAATTTAATTCCTTCCAACTTATAAAAACCTTTCAATTCAGTGGAGAGTGGTTTAGTAAAGAGACTTCTTTGAAGGCACGAGTGTTTCATAGTAATAAAGGTCTCTTGCATGCGATAGGGATGTGTTTTTTTTTATAGAACCTCCCTTAATACTGGTGTGAGATTTCATACCGTCAGTTATGCTTTATGTCATAGATTTGAAGAATGTAATTTTTTAAAAATATTTAATTATAATTATAAAAGCAAAAAAAAGTTGTTTTGTAATTTGTGGGAATTATGTAATATATATATTTTTTAGAACCTTGAAGCCTTTAAAAAGAAATATTATTTGCCATTGAAGGGGAAGAGCCATTACATTATGGCCACCCTTTTAATAACATGCAGAACCGCCTGTAGCCCTCAAAACTGCCTGCACCCGACGTGGCATTGACTACCCAAGGTACTGATAGGGAGTCTGTGGTATTTGGCACCACTCTCTGGCGCTCATCCACTGGCCCTGCAATTCCCCACATTGCGAAGCGGTAGCGTGGCAGCACGAAATTGGTTTTCGAGGGGGACCACATTTGTTTTGTGGCAGGAATGGCGAACTATTGGCACGCGTGCGATTGATGGAACGGGACACAATATTTTGAGCATGTCCTCAATCAAAAGGGTTTGTATATTTGTTAAAAAAAACAAAGTTCACTATGAAATATTAGGAAAAAACGCGAATGCTGCAATTGCATTTAAAAAAGAGCACAATTATTTATTCGCACGGTTTTAAAAATTCGCTTGCAGAGATAGAAATTCATTAGGAAAGAATTTTTACAATAACTGATGGTGCTACAAACATGGTGGGCAAAAAAAAATTCATTAGTTTATTTCAAAAAGAAATAGAACATTCAATTGTTGAACCCCACTGCATTATTGCCCAACAAGCCCTATGTTCCGAGAGTGATTTAACATCTCCAGATAGTATAAGGGAGTAGGTCACAAAAAACCACATATCTTCGCAGGATTTAAATAAGCGAAAGTTTGATGCTTTATTGGAGGAAATCAACTCGATGTATAATCGCTCACTTACGTGTAATAATGTTCACTGGTTGAGCTGTGGGAACGTACTTCAAAGATTTGTTATAACTGCTTGGCAAAAATCAAACTGATTTTGCAAAATTGGGGGAAATTGAGCAATATCCACAGTTGTTGGAAATTATGTGGCTCTCTCAAGATTGATATTTTTTACAGACATACGCAGAATTTTCAATGAACTGAACATAACTCTTCAAGACACAAAATAAAACAATTATCGTCATTATGGATCACATTCGCGCCTTTGTCGCTGGATTTCATGTTGTAAGAAAAAATAAAATGAAATCTGCTATGCATATTTCAATGTATCATGTCAAAACATCATTTCTTGAACGGCCAAGCACATGGCGCTCGTGCAAGTCAATTTACATTTTTATTCATTTTATTGGATTCATTGGATTAGTAATTTTAATATTGCGAACGATCCAAAAAACTTTGTCTCTTATTTATTGTTTAATAAAATATCACATTTCCTATTTATTTTATTTCATATAATCACGTGCTCAAAATGACATTTTTCTAGGTTTTATTTGCTGTAATCATTAACTTATTTTTTAAAAAAATCAGTACTTTTATAAATGCAATGGCAACGTGCTATTAAAAGCTGATTTTTTGAGATACTCGTGCAGATAAAATTTCAATTTTTCGCCTACGAATTTTTGTTGACGCCATAAACATCATTCACAAAATAATATCATGTTCTGACACGATAAAAATACTGCAAGTACTTCCTATATATATATATATATATATATATATATATATATATATATATATATCAAAGATGTACATGAGAAACCAAACGCAGAAAAAGTTATTGAAGAATTTGTTTCTGTAATTGATTCTTCAATCAAGGAATTTTCTGAAAGGTTTTCTCCATTGAAAGAATAATCGAAAACACTCAAGTTTATTTATTAAGTTAATGATATCGATGGGATTTCATTTAATAAATTGAACTTGTCCTAATTCAATTAGTTGGAAATTGAAGAATTTGAAATGCAACTGATTGATTTCCAATCTAGTTCCATAAGGATTCAAATATTTATTGAAACAAGTAAATAGTTAAAATTGATTGAAACTGAAAGATTAAAAAGCAATAAACATAAAAATACCAGTAAAAAAATCCTGGGAACATACTAATCGATTCCAGACACATTTAGCTGTTTGGTGAAGCTGGATTAGGCTATTTCAATCATGTTTTCATCTACTTATGTCCGTGAATCATTATTTTCAGGAATGAATAACAATGAAAAGAAACCGTTTGGCAGATGACTCTAAATCATGGATCAGAAAACGTGTTGTTGTTTCTAATCCTTCGTGATTTGGCGGCCGCTGATTCATGTCCATGAGCCCATGAACCCTGGTGAAGTCAAGCACCAAAGAAGTTCAGAATGAATCCCCAAGCAAATAAAGATCATGCAGAAGGACGAGAGCAGTTTCTGTTGGTGCAGCTTCTTGGGACGTTTTGGTGCGTTTTCTTGGGGGTCTTTTGATGATGTCTGTGGACGCGTACGAATTTTCCCGCAAATTGTGGGTAAAGTGTCCAGGTATCAAAGGCACCCAAGAAACCGGCAGAGGGGTAAAATGGGGGGAACGCATGGCCTTGAAGATTCTATTGGCCGTTGGAACTGTGCTTAAGTAAGAAGATTGACTTAGCTCCAATGCCTTCAGGTCTTATCTGAGCATAGTAGAACAGTCTTCACGGTTTAGGTGGCCCTACCAAAATACTTTCCCGACGCACTTGGCTCGACGCATTTGACCTTTATCGAAATCTGATAAATCAGCTACCCATTTTTTCCCTAATCGTGCTATGTTTCGAAAGACAATGTATAGTCATTTTATATACTCCAACAACAGCCACACACGAGCATTAGTTTTATTCTCGGATGAACCCATAGCTATAGATGAAGGTTGGTCATAAATGGCTCATAGGCGTAGATATAGCGATACTTATCTTTCATATACCCTTTTGGGGAATGAGGTCCTATTGTTTTTTTATCTAAAAGAAATTAATATGCCATCAAACTATCCTCGGCATTCTGTCATTGTTCTATTCTGTCTAATTATGTTTATTTTTATGCTTTTATAGAAATGTCAGCTGACCCATCCGAACGACGTGGCCTACCAAGGAAATCCACCCCTGTAAACTCCCAATTCGGAGGGATGCCCGAATTATTTGTGACCTTCACTTTTTCTACTGCTCAAAGCGACCTTTGCTGCCCCCTGCGAGTAAAGAGAAAAAGGCCGCCCACCCTCTTTGTACATAGAACACACACTCGGCTCATCGGAAGACAAACTCATCTGTGATGGTGCAGAAGCGACTGATGCCAAAGACGTTCCTCGCTCTCTCTGCCGAAAATGCTCAATTCAAAAACATAAGGACGGAATCAATTTGTTTGTAGCTATTCGTTTTCTCTCTGTGGTGATCATCTGTGTGAAATGAACACTTGGGGACTCGTCTCGTCTGACTCTTTCATGATCCCTTTTTTGTGCGTTGTGATAATTTTGTTTGTCGAGAAGAACTTAAGGCCCTGTTTCAAAGGCGGTGTTTTTTATTGTTTTCGTAGATCAGCAAAGTCCGTTAGATATCTATGATATGTCCGCGAGTTGACGTTAATTGATATCGTTTTCCTGCTACGTGTGTCAAATTTTCTTTGACGCCTTTACAAAGGCATCATAAGTTCATAAAACATTAGGCATTATAAGACAATTCGAAGGCTTTGCAATGTCCGATGAGTGGCTAAAACTCGTCCAAAGGGATAGTTGTTCATAAAGAGAGTGATTTGTTTTCTAGACTATCCCCTCTGAGACACACGATATCGGTTCATGCCTAGTGTATTTTCTGATGTCTTTGTTGAATAGACTGGTTGTTCCGAAGTGCGATTTGTTTAAAAATTTAAAAGTATACAAAAATGCTTCGTTTTCAAAGTAACTTTATTTGCATTGCCAATAACAATCAAACTTTGGTCGCGGGTCAGCATGGGACAGACCCCAAAATATTCAAGAGAACTATAAAAACTGTGCAGCATGATATTTGTGCTGCAATAAAATATATGCCGGCTTTTTATTGAATCCATTTTCAAAGCAAGCCTGTCAGAGACGGAAAGAAGCGACCTAATACGTATAGCCCTGGCCAGTATTTTTCCTGGTTCAAGAGGAATTTGCGATTTGGAATCGCATTTCCGAAGCGAAGCTCAAGACTAGCGTCAGCAAAAAATATCCGCTGTTATTTTTGCCACATGCAGCGGATGTTTATCAATGGCTTCTGAAGTTTTCATTGAACGGCTCAAACCTCGATTCTCCTCCTTCTAAAAGTAGATTTTGATGTGATTTGTTTGAATTTCCATTTTCAGTAACAAAACTATGCAAAACTGGTCGTTCTCTTTGTGTGTACTATACAAATTGTAAATCGGCGCGTTTTTCATTTCCTCAAAGAAAAATTGAAAATAGAAATAAAACAAAGTTCTAGAAATACCTTTGATTTGCTCATTCACCACTGTTAATGAATAAAATAAAAATTTTAACAGTTTTTGTACACTTGTTGTTGTGTAATTCAATACTTGAAATCCACATTTACACTGTTCCTGGCCTCGGACGAGACCAGAACGTGCGCCGGCTACCGATGCGGCCGGAGCGTTAAAAAATAGGGACTCTCAGTCAACCCGTTAAAAATTGCATTCGTTATCCATTGGTAAGAATAAACGATGAATCGACTTTAGAATACTCGTTTTAAATATACTTTCAAATTGATGTGGGAGGGCCGAAATAAACATATTCGAATACATATATATTCGAAATAAACATATTTAAGATATTTTCTTATTTGAAATTAATCTGTCCATTTTTTTAGCAAACTGATTTGAAATATTTTACTTCTGCAAAATTAGAAGCTTTGATTTTCAGAAGATCATTTAATTCATTATTTATTTCGATACGCATAAAAAGCATTTAATTTATGTTTCCTTGTTTTTATATATTCGGTTTACGAAATACAATAATAACTACAACGGATTTATTGACAATACTTTTCATTATATGCCACTAGACATTTTCTTTCTTGTAATTGTCTAATTTACCCCCATCTTGATTTATTTATTTCTTAACTAACAGAAATAATTCATATTTTCATAGAATATCGCAACAGAATTTGCCCTTAAATGTGTTGTTATTTTATAATGTATCTCTGGAATAGAAAAAGTTGTGCAACCTGTATAGGTATTAACTATTAATATATTTAATATATGGGATTTTTTTTTTTTTTGCGTTTTTGTCATTTTTCTTAGAATATCGAAGATTTCATCTTTGTTTTAATTTTTTGCAAACAGAACCACTCATTTCTTTTTAAAAACCAATTTATTCCATCAGCTACATTATTTTTATAACCTGCTTAAAATGCTTATTTGAAATTTTTTTGATTAGAAATTTATTTTCATGTCCAATTTGAAAGAGAGTAAAAACTCTTTCTCAGTAATTTTTTATACAGTATTAATGGGATCTTGTATATCTGTCATTGAACAAAAACTTGAACTTCACTTCTAATAAAAAAGATATTTCAAAATTGAATATTATAAGAAGGCTATTTCTCAATTATCACCAAACCCATCCTCGAAAGCTCATTCTCATACATCTGCATTTCGCGCTGAAGAAGTTCATCCAAGATTTTCCGTCTCTCCTGCAAAAGTAAAAATTAATCGCCTGTAAATCCATGCGAAACTTCCATATATTCAAATTACTCCCCCCCCTCTTTAAAAAATTAATTATTTCATCTTTGGTTAAAATTAAATCTTCAGAAAAATACACAAAACAGTGAATTCTTCATAGATATAAATGTAGTAGCAACTCCTTTTATTATATAACATTCAATGACAGAATTCTTTTTTTTTATTAATTGATACAAATTACTTATTTTATTATTATATAAAAACATACAAAAAAATTACGCTAGTTTTGCTATAATTGTTAGCTTTTAGCTAAGCAGGGAGGGGGGGGAGTAATAAAACTGCTCATTCCATTGCATTCATTTTTTAAAAAAGTTATTGAAAGTTCTTTCCTAGAACAAAATTTCCTGTATTATTAACACTTATTTTTCAAAACAGTTGGCCTTCCTAAATGAAATTGCCGGATTCAACTGGAGAAAACGAGAATCTCGTGGATTTGAAACTCAGGCATTGAGAAAGGAGACTTGGGATGTCCTTAAGCACAATAGCGAATATCCACATTTTAAATACTTAGGCATTGTTTAAATTTTTTCAACTTGATTTTGATGGAAACAATGTCTATTAATTTAATAGGCATTAAGATGTCGATAAAAAATTCTGATCATTGTTACTGAATTCATCGTTGTATGAAAACATGTTAACTACAAAAATTATTGTATCTCACTGTTGGGAAGTTTTCATTGAAAGATTTTACGTGTGTTCTTCCCTGATTTTTTAGTTTTCTTCATCTTAAACATGCCAATGGTATTCTCCTTAGCATCTGTCAAGAAAGCCATCGAATGCATCCACTCAAGTTATAGCATCAGTAAGATTTCAAGATTAATTTTTCAATGGCTAAAGTCCTGATGATACACTTCCCAATCCATAACCATAAAAATGGTAAAAATACGATGAGATCCTTTGCTGCACCAATTAACTACCAAATTTGGAGTTGACATTCTTTCCCCAAAACGATACTAAGTGCAGAAACAATTCAATTACAAAGGCGAAGAGCATCTTCGATTTAACACGATAACGTACTTTATGCGCGTTAATGAACGACAGAATACATAAAATGTGCATTTATTCACAAAACTATTAGAAAAACTTGCATTTGGTCGGTATAGTAAAATTCTGGATTTCTATCAGAATTCGATGCAAAGCTACTCCAAAAATAACCCAGAAATTAAAAAAAGAACTTATCCTAAAGTACCCAAGAACCCTTTTTTGAAGGTCCGCTCTGAAAATGTTTCAACACTACCCACCCCGGCCTTCTAAATTTCGATGACTTTTATGAACTCACAGAAATGATGGCCGCAATTAACGAATCCTTAGACAGAGTGCCAAAAAGGCACCGAGTACTGAAGTTAATCCTCATCGTTCTAACGTCTCTCGTAAGAGACGCCGTGGAAACACTCGTTCTTTGATTGGCTGTCATCAAGGATTATATATGAACACTGTTTCTCTTGGATTGGTTCATTTATGCCGTGCAATTTTACCTTCAATTTATCTTTTTCGCAAACATTTATTATGCAACTGCATTTTCCTAACATTCCTCTTTCAGCATTGTTAGTTAAGGAGGGTAAGAACTTCAAGAATGCGTGACTCGACCCATCCGTTAAATCGGCCGAACGCTTTCCTATCCATGTGTATGTGAAAACGGTAATGCAAATTTTCGAGTAATTACATTCGCCAAATCCGAAGTGAAATCCTGACACCTGGACCGGGGATCGAAGAGGAGAGGAAATTTCGACGCAATTACACGCAAAACTGCCACACTGTATGTGCACGAGAAAGTAAAGGAAAGAATACTAACCGCTGATACGAAATTTTTTAAAAGCCACCAACGGAACATATTTTCATGGAAATACCTGCAAGTGGTCTCTGGCCAAGATTTCCTGCTGTTCCCGCATTTCCACCCTGCGTTCCTTCGTCCATTGTCGCACCCAGTCCCCGCTCTGTTCCCAGTGACTTCGTTTTGTTTCGTCTTCAATCCTGGAAGAGAGCATCGAATGATTAATCACGATCCGCGACTACCTTCAGATACTTCAGTTTTCCCCACTAAATGAAATTACGAAACGATTTTCAATACAAGTTAGAAACTTATACAACATTCACTTTTATCTAAGTAAAAATACTTAACATGCATTAATATAAAAGGGAATTAAAATTGGTATAATTTTATTTAGTTTAGGAAATTCTTGTTACTCCGCTGAAATTTACATCTTAGTATTATTTATTATCTTTATAAAGAATTGTTATGTTGTATCATCCTTGTTTTACTTTGGTCTTAAATGTGTTCTATTATTTTAAGCTTTTAAAATCTACATTCGGATGTTTAGGATTTCAAGACGCTTCATCGAAGATTTACTAAGTATTTTTAAAGTTTTGCAAGTGTTATTTCTCAATAAAAAAAAGAAAGATCAGAAAGCCAATTTGCGAAATATTTTTCTTATCCGAGAAATTAATTGTCATTTTTGCTAAACAAACAAAATCTCATTCAAAAAGATGTTTTTTTTTTAATTCTTTCGACAAAACAAAAACGCATTCCATCTTCTTTATGCTGACAGCAGATATAATATTCATTATAAGACACATCTTCTGGGAAATTGAGTTTTGAATCGCAACCCTAGCAGCGCATCTTGGACGAAGCAGCCCCTGCAAAGCTGTAATCATAGATTGAGCTTCGAACGCATTCCTAAAGGATTATCGACTCGTCACTTCCAAAAAAATTTTTTTTTTTCAAACAAGTGCTATAGCTAAAGTTGCTCGTCAGAATCGTGTGACACTGCATCCGGCTTACTCTGTGCATCAGGTATTCAAAAGCATCATGTACGGGGGATAAGTGTTTTTACTCCACTGATAATTGACTTCACCACATTCGTTTTCTGTCAGGTAAAACAGCATTCATCTGCTATGAAGTATTAAGTCGATATAATCTAGTTCTCTGACTTGTCTCTGTGATTCTCTTGTGTTTTTTAATATTATATTTCATCCGTGGCCATAACTACCTTTTATTCCAAGTAATGGTACACAGTCCACAGGGGAGTCCACAGCGTCTTCCGTACTAACTAATGCCGAAAAGCGTTTCTATTTTTCTTCCAAACCACCCATCAATATTAAGGTTACCCAAACCTTCCAGTAAGTTTCGAACCACCCCCATATTATCAGCATACAAAGCACCTGAAAAAGCAAAATCCTAATTTCAAATCATATCCGTTCCAATATTAGCTACTAATTTCAGCTAGGGTTGAGTAACACTTTTACCATGTTAGTAAAATTGCCACTCTGATACTTCTATCAAAGTGATGTAAAATATCTTAGTAATCCTTAGCAGTTTCAGTACCGGTAAAAGTCGTTAAAGATAATAAACATCTTTTAGCAGATAATATTTTTAGACAATTGTGAACAAAGAGATTGGTTGCCAGGTATATCAAATATAAAAATGCCAGGTAAAAGTGTCAGTCGCAATCGAGAGTATTAATCTAGGTCTGATACAGCAAAACCAGGTATCAATCCAACCCTAATTATAATGAGACGATAATCTTAAAACGTTTAAGTATTCAAGAATTTTAAGAAAATTACAATTTCGAATAATTGCCGTTTCTTCTTCTTCTTTTTTTAATTGGATATTATATTCACGATTATAATTCTTCCAAGAATTTCAGCATCTTTGTTGCTGATTGAAATCCAAACAAAATTGTTCTAACTATTGTTAGTGTAAGTAAAGTGTCACAAACGCTCAATTCTAATTACCCTCTATTCATTTGAATTCAAACTTTATTGTGTTGCTCCCTGAGTTTCTCACTTTCAGAGTATTTAGGAGATGAAATGTTTAAATTAAATTCCCTTTTTAAGTTATATAAGTTCTGTATGCTTTGTCCTGTCCTCTTTCTCCTGCTCTCTTGCCTTCGGATAACGATACTGCCTGATCTTGGAGTTTGCAAAACTAAATGATTACTCCATTTAAAAGGTCTTTAAAAATGGGGCATTTAATGGAAATAATTATCATTAATAATTATCATCGCTGTGCTCTGAATATCACATCCCGAAAGAAGGAAAAATTTCAGGCTATTATAATTTTGTTATTTAGCACAGATATCTGTAAAACCATCCAAGTGCAACACTACACGCAGAAACCAGAATTGCATTTCTTCACATAAAAGTAGAAAAAAATCATTTGCGTTCAAGTATCAAAATAACAAAGGAAAGGATACTTTCTTGACGAATTCCTATTACAAATTTGATTCTATTAAATTAAATCAATCTAAATTATAATTAAGCTACCTTTCAATGTTACGGTTTCTGTAGAAAGTTTGTTTCTGTACAAAATAAAGGGTTTCACCTTTTTGGCTCTGTAGAACTATAGAAAGCTGCAAGGTCAAAATATTTTCAGAGTATGATATGTCTCTAACAAAACTCCAGGTCACATGCGAGATAATGGAATAAGCATTAGAACAAAATAAGGTTTGCAACATTTGGAATCATCGTCCGTCCAATTTCTTGGCGATAAAATTTAACACTCAAGCTTTCTTCTAGTTCCTTCTTCAGAAACTAAAACGTCGATCAGTCAGCAAACAAAGAGTCTCGATGGCAGGAATTCCTAGTGATTTATAAAAAACAATGAATTCACTTGAAGTAATCTGGGCGTCCCGGGTTCGAGTCCCAATTAGGGCATGGTTGTTCTTCTGTGTACTCTCTGTGAGTTGTGTGAGTGTGCCCCCTTGTAAAAAGGGGCTGTGCAA
This sequence comes from Argiope argentata, assembly GCA_026289955.1. Taxonomy (NCBI): domain Eukaryota; kingdom Metazoa; phylum Arthropoda; class Arachnida; order Araneae; family Araneidae; genus Argiope; species Argiope argentata. The sequence goes on along the minus strand of JAOUZG010014841.1, from coordinate 1,613,011 downwards.
GTGAATGTGCGTGTGTGTGTCATCCTCATATGAGCTAGAAGTCAGACTTGTGCCCTCGGGTGCTCAGGGGTACATCCCTCAGAAGCTACTGCACCTCCACTTTCCGTTGTAAAGCGGACACGAGGTCATCATCATCATCATTCACTTGAAGAAAATCTTAAGACCGTCGTCTCTAAAATCCTGGCATAAGGAATAAGAAAGTAAGGTTCATTCAACCTCTAAGCCACCTTATTAAACGCTCATATAGTTTCCCGGCTTCGAAATTTTGTCTCAAAAAAATATGAAAGAAAGAACGAAATTAAGTTTCTGTCAATCCAGCTCATTGTCGCATCTGATTCACGCAACATGAGATGTTATTTGAACAGTGAAGGCATGCGCCGTCAGCGGAACTTGGTGGACAGGTTGGAAGCTGAGATGGGGAGGTCATTGTCAGCAAGTGGAAGAAAACTGTATGGTTGAAGATAGCCTTACATTTCTTCACCTTTCGCATTCGTATTTTAAGCATGCATTTATGACAGTCACTTATTTTCTCGGACTAAACATTTTTTCCTCAACCACATTTTAATGTATTTGAATTTTTCAAGGGACTTTTTAAACAATTTAAGAAATTCACATGAATTTTACATAAATGTATGTTTTGCGTAATTTTTATTTTGGAAAGAAAGAAAAAACAAATTTAGTTTAAAGACTTAAAAGTACAAATTTCTGTTTAAAAATTCTATATTAAATTACATTTTTTAATTCTATATTAAATTACTAATTTTTTTAAAAATTATATATCGGATCAGTTCCTTTTAAGCAAAAGTTTAGAACTATAAAAAGGTGTTTAATGATTTTTTTAACATTCTATTGTAGGATTTATTCCATCCCGTTATAATTCTAAGCCTCAAGTAATTTTATTTCCCAATTTCTATCAAGTGACGTTTCTTAAGAGCAAATAAGCTATTTTAAGGCTATATATATATATATATATATATATATATATATA
>JAOUZG010014841.1:1593474-1611623 GCA_026289955.1 Argiope argentata | reverse complement strand
TATTTGTTCAACAATTGTTACCTAGACAACAATTGTTAATTAGATTTTTTTCCAGATTATGAAAGCCAGTTTTCTTTCTTTTGCTTGCTGTTAGCAGCCTATGGTCCGCATGAATATATATCGGAATCATATTTGACGTGTGATACATTTTTTTATATAAATGAATGAATTAGATGATATCCGTGAGTTTATTTTCATTTTCTAGATACGTATTCATGCCATTTTATTAGATGGTAATTCTGATTCGATTTAAGGATGAAGTTTAATTCGCTACCAATCTGCAATATCGTTCCAATATTTATTTTAAAATTAGCTATAAAATGGGAATCTATGGACACTTAATTTCATACTCGATCCAAACAATTCATAATTCCAATCAATTCTTATTTTTTAAAAATCATTCTGCTTAATTTTTTAGCATTTAAATATAAAGGCTTAAATCGCTAATTTTCTATATACTTTCACATTTAATTCAAATAGTAATTTATTTATTTTTTTGTTTTCATTCTGTTATTTTAAAAATTTCACATAAATCCTGTTTAGTAGCTCTTTATGTTTTCAGAGTATTCACAATGAAATTAGCTCAATAGTTTTATTAAGGTTGGGTAACATTAAGAAATGAATATTAAAGTGGGGAATGTAAACCGTGTAAGTTTATAAGTGGTTTAAATATTATTTAGATTTCATTAAAGTTTCAATCCTTCTGCTCCCAGGTGTAAAATTTTAGAGTAAGAGGGAATTGTGGTTTGCTTAAAAGGAATGCTGCATAATCATTTCTCCAGGCGCCATTCAATTGCGCCTCTGTTATCCTCCACGTAATATTTCATCGCTTTGTTTGCAAATCCACTCATTGGCGGCATACCTCCAGTTCAGTTGCGTTTGACGTCACCGGTCCGCATGCTGCCTTCGCCTCTCAAGAATCGTTTTCTTATTCAACGCAATCCTCAAGGTCAAATCACTTGAAGCCACAAAACGCTCCTCTTTGAATCAAAAATGTGTTTATGGTCGGGCAGGGAAAGAGAGAAAAATATTTCGAGGCCTTTTAAGGGTCGTTCTACAGACATTCGATACGAGGTGGCGCCGGCAAACTATATTTGAAACATTTTCTACAGAACCACAAACGGCTATCGTGATGGTTCTGTGTTTCTCATTCATCGAGCTTTAGCTGGCTCATCGATTTTTTTCAGACTCTTGAATTAGGAAATCAAATTCATCTCACATTATAATAGTACTTCGTGGTGTTTTTTTTTTTTTTCAGATGTTTCATCATTAATCATAACACTGTGAGCTGATGTAAATAACTTAAAATTCTAAATTATTCTTTAAAATTATAAAAAGAAATTAAAAAAAAATATTTCGGTCTTCTTCTCAAAAAGAAAATATTTCAATTATCAAAACATTCGAACTCGCGATTTTAACGAATCTTCACTTTTCAGAACTCCCCGAGTCCAACCCGAAGTTTTCTCGCATATTCTTAAATGCATGCGCTATTTTCTTCTCCGCCTTTCTCTATAGAAGTGTGGACCTCAGACAAAGCAATACTTCCTAAATAAAGAAAACCTGAGGTTTAACTCTCGGCTGGCTTGAGGCAAGGTGTCCACATTTGTCGCAGCAAACTAAACCTTTGAGACGAAAGTCCAACTATTGGGTGATATTTCTCGCTACCTTCTGTATTTAAATATTGGGCAAAGCAATCAACATTACGAGTACACAGATTTTTATTTGTGTATTTTATTTGTTTGCATGTTCGAGCCTTATATAATTTCACATTCCTAGAATTTGATTTTGATACATTTTTTCGCACGTTCCATATACATTCGCGCGCGTATTATAGAATAAATATGTGTATGAGATTTCAAGCAGGTGTTCCTTAGCAGGCAGCAGGATTCACTGCGCTTGCACTGGGTTTCTATAACTCTTTGAAGAGGTTAAAATGAAGAGTGAAAGATTTTACATTATTCCACCACCATTTCTGAGAAAAGGCCTTCACTCAAAAATTATTTTTACACTGCCTTACAAATTGGGGGGGGGGATAACACTTTTTAGTTATATAAATTTCATTTCTTTGCAATTCGTTTTCAATTTTAAATTTTTTTAACTTAATTTAAATTTATTTTATTACAGCTTTTATTTCCTCTATAATACTAAGTTTATTTTATATTTAAAACGTATGTCACTTGTATGCTTTTACCAGCATTAAAATGTTTTCCTTACTACATTTTTACTTTTGCAATTTAATTTCACTTTTTTTAAAATTTTGTACTTAGTTTCTACTTTGATATGCGATTGTAATATTTCCATTGCAGACGTTGTCTATTAAAATTGTTGCAACTTCTTTAACTAGCTGACGTAATTTCTGACTTTTCTTACTATTTCTGAAATTTTAATGCCCCCTACATCGGGTTCTTCCGTGTTAATGTAGATAATAAAATCCGATTTAAGACAAAAAGTATTTCCAAAATAAATAAGCAGGTCAAATAATATTTTTTCAATGCGAAATGATCTTCCCAACGCTTTTGAAATGATCGAGAATTATTCATAGAATAGAAGTCAAGGAGTGGAAAATACTAAGTAGAGCAACAGCTATGCCAAAAGGTAGTAAAATCTTAAGCCCCAGGACATTCAAGTACACTCATGTCCATAAATTAAGGATAATGAAAGCTCAGGAAAAGAAAATCGGAAGCAAAACAAATAAGAATTATTTGAAAAACCCAACAACAAACAAAGATATAAACAATAAAAGATGCCACATATTGGAGATTTTAAATAAAAATTGCTATTTTTTGCGATGGTTAATACATAGCATGACTTCCAGAAGATGGAATACAGCCTGTACAATGAGTGAAATTATCAATCGGATCTTGGTTAATATTACATCTGTAATCAAGCAATATTCTCCGGTACACATGTTGGAGGTGGTGGACGGACTGCAACTCGTCGGCCAAGCATTTCCTGCATTCCAGAGGGCCAATAATTCTACCGCGTAAAAAATCCTCCAAATGCGTTCTTTGTGTCATTACTATCTGGTTATTGCGCTGAATGGCTTATAGAGCGTTTCCGAACCATTTTAATTCTTTGCCTGTATTCTTTATACATCACTCCCTTAGACTATCGGCGTCATCTGGTGGCTCCCTGCAATTTGCATTTGATTTTTGAAGTTATTTGTAGTCATTTAACGGGTGATATATGGGTTTTAGAATTCGACTTCCCCGCGACTCTGAAATGTCACGAATTTATGACATGATTCTTGGAATAAAAAAATTTCCTCACGGAAACAATCATATTCAAACCTTGAATGGGTCATCATCAAACCTATCTAACATTGCCGAAAGATACCACTTCGCAATATGCATTGAACTAGATAGCATCAAGAAGCTTCCTTTCTTTTATGCGTACTCCACTATTAAAAAAATAGAAAGAGGACATAATGCATGCTTAATTACCCGGATGATTTTTGCATCGACCTAACGGAATAAATTTGCAATTTATGATAAAACTTAATACCCCTTAGAAATGGTATTGATCATATTCTCCTGCACAATTTGAAATATTCAAACCACAGATGGATCTCGAACAAGAATAAGAAATTTTAAACCAAAATAAGACAAAGTTTGGCGATTAACTAATAGAGTCTTTCCAAATTTTTCTTAAGAAAAACTCCTTTGTGAGCTATTTGTAAATCTTTATTCTGTACCGATTTTTATTCACTGAAAATCCTTGCTGTAAACTATTGTTACGTTTTTTTTAGCATAGCGGGATCAGACATAGCTTTTATTTCAGGACAGTGCAAACAAATTTTTTACAGGATGACTTTATAAAAGAAAATTTCAGTTAAAAACAATCCAGCAGTCAACAGTCACTAACAGCGTAAATACAAGCCTTATGCGCAGAAAACACAGACAGCAAAATAGATATGTATAGCACAGCAAACAGTAAATCACAGCGAGCTCAAATATACAACGTAAACAGCAAACTTAAACTCAGATCGCTAAATTACAGGCGAGAAAAGTAATAAGCTCGTACAAAGAATCACTACTCTTCGGTTGAGGAACCCAAAAATTGCGGGAACCCGTTCCTTATATACCGAGCGAGAGAGCGCCCAGAAGCAACGCGGAACAACGAAAAATACAACGAACGATATAGCGGCTAAAAGAATATTCTTTTCGCCAAAATAACTCGGCTGGAGCCAAGCTCTTCGTCAATCGTCGCCAACGATCTCAACTTCAGTGCGCTTTCGTGGGGCTCGCCCGCTTGTAACACTATCTTTTGAGTTTTTGGCATTAAGAAAATAACATCGTCTTTTCTTTTTTTTTTTTCTTCCTTCCTTTTCTTTCCTTTTTAACTAAAAGGATATCTTTTTCAGTAGGTACCTTAAGTGGAGGGGGGGGGGGTTGTCTGAGATCGAAAAGCCCTTAAGTTATTTATCCTTGTCATTATAATGTTTTAAATTAAAATTTAATCATTCTGAAACGTTTCTACGATGCACGAAATTCTATTTTTCTCCCGCTACATTTAACTGGATTCTAACGGGAAAAAAAACTCGCAGCAATCTGTGCGCGTATGTTCCGGATATTGGATTGTTTTTAATCGATTTACTTTCGAGTAGTATTTGGGGATTTGAGTTTAAAACTTTAACGCGTTGAATATAAAAATTTTACGGTAAATTTATGCTCTTTTAAACAAACAGATCGATCTGTCTATATTGTTACGTTTTTAGCGTAGCGGGTTCAGATTGAATGGACTTTAGTTGAGGACAGCATACACAAATTTATTTACAGTTATTTACAGGATAATTAATAAAGTAAAAATTTCAGATAAATACAATCCAGCAGTCAACAGTCAATTACAGCGTAAATTCAAGTCTTACGCACGATAAAAACAGACTACAGAACAGCTATAGTATAGTACAGCAACAGCGAACTCAATAACACAGCGTTAACAGCAAACGCAAACACAGCTCACTAATAACAAATCCTCTAGATCAGCGAGACGCTTTTTATTTCAGAGCCAACTCTCAACTAACTCCTCGCTAGTGGTTGGATTATTGGGGCTCCTAGCCCCGGCAGGGGCTTATCCCCAGTCATGATGAAATGCTTCCACGTTGCTTTCAGCTACATACGTGACCGTCTGCGAAGTGGACTGGAAAAGTTCTGCAGGCCCTTAAGTAGTAGTTGTTGAGGAGTAAGGATGGGTGAGTTGGCGAGAGTCATGACAGGTTTTGATTGGCTATTTAGGGGTGGTGGGTGTGGAGTTATGCACCTTGCGAGAACTTAAGACTTAGAGCTGATTGAAATCATCAAAAATAAGAGTTTAAGTATGGAAAATAGAAAAAGTTAAATATAACAAAAGTGAAATTACAATATTGGAAATGAGGTGAGATTAGAGTAAAATATTTCTAGGTCTTTCTGACTTTAATGTTTGGTGTATATCTGGGGATATTAAGGATGGCTTCATTATTGATTTTTTCCAAGTCTTCAAAAAATTTAGTTGCAAGTTTTTTAAGGAATTTTTTAAGTGGAGGATAGTCTAGTGCAAGGTACATGTTTTTACTTGGCATGTACCAATGCATTTTGCAGATATTTCTTAGAAATCTGGTTTGGAGTCTTTCGACATGAATTAGATTGGATTTAGGCGCATAACCCCACACAGGGCAAGCATATGTAATTACTGGACGCAAATAGGCAGTGTAAATAAGTATTTCATTTTTCCTGGTCATTTTGGAGTCTCGAGAGATTAAGGGATATAATTTACGAGTTAGGTCTCGAAACTTGTTGGTTAGATAATTAAAGTGGGGCTTCCAAGTTAATTTACTGTCTAAAATGACTCCTAAATATTTACATTCCTTAGACCACGGGATGTTTTGATTTTTAATTTGAAGGGGGCGGAATTTCTTAGCTTTATATCTACTAAAATAAATGGCTTCAGTTTTTGACGCATTAATTACAATTTTCCACTTGGAGAACCAGTCCTCAAGAGATTTAATATGTCTATTAAGAGCTATTGTAATGTAATTTGGATTTTTGGTGCGCGCTAGTATTGCAGCAGCATCTGCGTACATGCATAATATGGTATTGAATTGTTTCGGGATGTCATTTATGAAAATAGAAAAAAGAACTGGCCCCATCTTGGATCCTTGAGGAACATCAGCTAAAATCGGTTTTATAACTGAGAAAACATTGTTCAGTTTAATCCTGAAGGATCTGTTGCTGAGGTAAGATATTAAAATTTTGATTAGGTGCGGAGGTATATTGTAGTTTATTAATTTGTAAATAAGGCCTTCAAGCCAAACTCTATCAAAAGCTTTCTGTATATCGAGAAAAACTGCTGCTGAGTATTGTTTATTTGAAAAGCCTTCTTCTATGAATTCAGTTACCCTGAGCAGTTGGTGGGTGGTAGAGAGGGCATGGCGGAAACCAAACTGTTCTGGGATAAGAATATTATTATTATTAAGATGTTCATTTAATCTGCCTAAAATAATGTGTTCGGCGATTTTACTAATTGTGGGGAGAAGCGAAATGGGGCGATAGCTAGTCGGATCAGTTGGGTCCTTACCGGGTTTAATTATTGGAATTACTGCAGCAGTTTTCCAGGAGCTTGGGAAATATCCTAACTTGAGCATATTGTTAATAATAATGGCTAAAAAGTTGATGTAGTTATTAGGTAAATTTGATCATCTGGTTGCTGATATTATCGATTCCAGATGCTTTTTTGATATTTAAAGCTTTAATATAGTCATTAAGTTCATTAAAATTAGTGGGTGAAAAGTCATTAAAATTGGGGGGGGGGAAGCCTTGAAAGCTTTTGACTGTATTATTTACAAGGTGCTCTGTTGTGAGATCATGGGTGTCATTGGGTTTAAATTGGTTCTCAAGGCTTTCCGCCAAGCAGTTTGTTTTATCATTATCATTAATTGCAATACTAGATTGGCCATTTAAGGGCGGAATCTTGTGTTGTTTATTTTTGTGCGATTTAACTAATTTCCAAATGGATCCATCTTCTGCGTTGGTGTTTACGATTTTGTTGACGAATTCATTGTTATCAAGTTGAGTGCCTAATTTAGTTATTTCCTTATTTAATCTATTCATGAGTCTCTTGAAAACTGGGCCCCTAGTATTCTGAAAAATCTTCCTGGCAATATTCCTATCTCTGATGAGGACTCTAATCTTGGGGTCTAAATGTTTTTGGCTGATTATACTGGGAGCTGATGCATCCATTTTGGCTTTGAGCATTTGGTTTTCTAGGAGCTTGACGGCGGCTTCTAATTCGCTAGTAGAGGAGATTTCTGGGTATTTGATTGGCTGAGAAGGTAGTTGAAATTTTTCCAGTTAGTCTTATAAATAGAGGAGTTTATTGGGAGCGAGTATTTAAAGTAAAAATTTAGAAGGATGGGGTTGTGATCTGAGTTAAGCTCAGGGATAGATTTAATGTCGTAGGGGTAATGCAAGTTATTAACAAGATCAAGTAAGATCAAGGGTATTAGCGGAGTGGGAACCAAATCTAGTGGGGGAGTTAGGTGCTAGAATTTCAAGACCGGCCTGTTGGGCGAAGTGGTATAAGGAATTGCCTCTTGGACTTTTACATTTACAACCCCAGCTAACGTGGTGAGCGTTGAAGTCTCCACAAAAAATTTGAATAGGGCCTAATTGCATTAAATTTTCGAGATCAAAGACAAAATTGGAAGTATCCCTAGTTGGGGGGATATAAACAGAAGTTAAGAGAAAGGGTTCCATATTTTTAATATTAATTTTAACCACGCTAGCTTCTACATGTTGTAGGACGGGCGGGGGGACCTCGCTATGAGGTATGCCGTTTTTAATTAAAATAGCGGTTCCACCTCCATTTTTATTAAAGCGGTAGCTGTAATACGAAAAGTAATTAGCCAGGAAGACTTTCCTTTGTGGTCTAAGGTGGGTTTCTTGCAATAAAATTATATCGGGATTATACTTATTTACAAAATTACGAAAATCAAACATTTTATTTTTAATGCCATTTGCGTTCCAGTAAATAAAACGGAGGCTGTGGCGATTGAAAATTACGTTTTATCGAAGAGTTCCTGATCAGAAAATGCATTGAGGAATATTTTCATTTTGTCTAATCGATTGGTTGCGTGTTTTAATTTACCTAATTCTGCTATAAGATTGGGAAATTCCCTGACGAGCTCATTGAAAGCCCGCATAGCGTCAACTACGCTTGCGATGTCAGTTTGGTTTATCGGATCTACCTGTCTGTAAACATGGCCTTCATGTGGCGCCATCTCCTGGGAATTAATTCCTCGCTCCGGCTATTCGTCCTTATATAGCCGAAAAGCGCTTGCACCTGAATCTCGTGAAAATTCTCAAAACAACGCGCACAATCTAGCGGTTACTAGACTATTCCTTTCGCCAAACCAATCAAGCTGGCGCGAGTCTCCTCTCCAACGTCGCCATCTTTGGCGATTTTTCATGCCGCTCGCCCGCTTGTAACAATATATATATATTGGAAAAATAGACGCAGGATAATCCGAGATTCCAACGTCTGGTAAATATAAACTAATATTATTTTTCAAAGATTCGGTTATTTTTCTGCAATTTGATACTTTTTAAGAGTGGATAGAATCTTGCTTATTTTAAGATCCTGGATTTTGGTCCTTTCCTGGATTTTACAACCACTGAACACTGTTCTTTGCCACAGTTCATTAAAAGATTTTCAAGAGCATTATTGTAACCAAAAGGATTAAAAGTAAAGTATTGACTAAATAAAACAAAGAACTTTTTAAGATGTTTTCTTTTAGGACTCCTGACTTAAGATCCTAAAATGGATAGTATCAGCCCTAGAAAACTGGCATTTCTACTACGGCCAATGTTGCCAGTTTCAAGAATGGAAATTTAAGCAATCTTTTCATTTTTTCGCGTCATAGGATGAGACTCTAATGTCGTTCATTCGAAAGCTACAGAACAGTAATTCATTTATTGCTATTCATTTGAGTTGAGATCCTAACACTTCTTTAGATGCTGAATATGAGAATTCGTTAATTGGATGACTTAATATGTATCTTTCTTTTTCTCACAAACACACAGAATAAATAAACGAAGGCGGAGCTGACTGGCATCAAGTCCAGGGATGTAATTACCATTTCTATTAGGAGTCAAGCATTTAAATATATTGGATTTTCATAAATTTTCGTCCAAAAAATTATTCAAAAAGTGTTATTGTGGCAGATTAAATAAAAGCGACTCACTTGCCTACGATTTCTTTCATTTCATTGGCAGTGGCTTCTTTCTAATGAAAAATAAAAAACTTCGTAATAAATTTGAGGTTTTCGGAAAAGCATATTTATTAGAATTTCATATGAATTATCTCAGTTAATATAAATTTTTTCACTTCATTTTAGAAAAAGATTACCAGGCACTTCTTTGAAATCGTATACAAAAATAACCTATGAGAAAAAGAACCAAGTAATAGAGATTCTTCCCATTGACAATTGAATAGTTAACATTGCGTTTTTAAGTAACACAAACAATCAATTCGGTTAAAAATCTGACATTCAGGTTCCATATGCCTAATTTTCTTCGCTTTTGAATTGTCTCTTTCACAAGTACGCGAATTTTAAGAACAACAGAATATCATCAGATTTAATGCACGCAGTTTTGATATCATATGTAATGCCTACAGCTCTTTACGCTTTTCATATTTCAATGAAGTGCATGGGGAGAACCAAACAGATTCCCTGAAAATGTGAAAGTTTGACCTTTACGTTCTTCAATTTTTGAATTACAGTGATCTCACACAAATATAATTCAAAAAATGGTATTTCCAAACGGAGGTGGGGAGGTATTCTTTGAAGTCTTGAGATCGGAGTTTTAATCACTACAATCTTTTTGTTCCCTTTCCATGTAAAAAGAACTGACAAACATATTCCAGTGTCATATAGCTGTTGAAGAAACGTAAATTTTTAATCAAAAATTTAAAATTTCCACAATAAGCTGATCCTGCGAATTTTCTAAAATATGTTTCAAGAAGCAGATGAAGAAATTAGTCAAAAAAATTGTTTAAGAATTAAAAATTAAACATTATTTTAGGTTTGTAATGTAGATTCCTGGTATGATAGATTTCCTGGTAAGATATTACATTACGGATAGTTCTAATGGATCCTAACAAATACTGGAAGGAAAACCTTTGGCTTTTGAGATCACTTGGCGACGAATTTGGCTAAAAGAATCTAAGATTCTAGAAATAGCAAGAACCTTGATGGTGTATCCATTTGGAAACGAATTAAGGCAATATTTCTGGAATCATCCTTGTCCTGTCACAGGGACTGTAAGCCAATCTTGAGAGTCAAATGTTTGTGAATCGACAGTTGAGTGCAGTTCAAGCGAATTGTAATTGGAGATTAGTGGACGTTCGAGAAGCGCGAGTATTTGTTTACAGTCTCTATCCTGTGGAGTTTTGCCTAAGTGCCTTGTGTATTTACAGTTATTTATTATCTTTTTACCATTTGTATGCCGTTGTTTATTGTAAATACTGTTATTATGTGCGGTTGTATAATTTGTTATTTTTATATCCGTACTTTCATACAGAATAAAGTGCCCCCTTGTTACTGATCTTACTGGGCAGTTTCATCATACATCCACTGCACAGTGCACTATATTTCAGATTTTGAAATTTCTGGAACATTATATTGCGAAAAAAGTTATTCAAAAAATTAGTGTAAATACTTTTTAGTTCGTAAAAAAAATTTAGAACATCTCCTAAAAACATTAAATTTCTAGATCATGCTGAAATTAAAAAGATGTATATGGGTTACTTGTAAGGACATTTGCCAAGAATCATTTCTTATAGGATAAACTGTGTTTAGTTTTTTCTATTTGGAATGCACAGACGAATACCTCTAAGCCATTTTCAAAAGAAAAAAATACGCTTGGGCATAAAATAATTATAGTAAGAAAATTGAAAGGAATGTTCCCATATTACATATCAACCAAAAGGCAAATTAATGCAATCCCTAGTTTTGCTTTTTTTAAACGTAGATAAAAACGCCAAACCAATTAAAGGATTTTTCTGACAGAAAATGTTCCGCGAACTAGAAAGAAGGTCCCATGGAATATGTTTCAGTAGCTTAAACGTTGAACTTAACATTAAGAAACGTTGAATGAAGGGTAGCTGCAAAAACGTTCAATGAAACAATCAGAATAGTTTGTACGGTGGTTTTCTTGCGTTCGACTGCTGCTATTTGACAGTAAGTAATATCAGTGATTTCTGTTAACCTTATTTACATTTATTTATGTATAAAATTTTAAACCAATATTAAAACTGGAAACAGAACGTGAAACTTAGTGAACCTGTCAATATGATCATCAAGGTATAAAAACAATGCAGCATTTCGTTCTTTCACTTCGCATGTATTTATATTTTCTCCTCTTTCTGCATACATATTAAGAGCTCTCTTCTTTACTCGGTTTTTTTTTTTACTTTATAATTTCTGCTGCTATATTTTTTGTTTCTTGATAATTTTTTTTTCTTTCTTGTATATCATTGGTTTGCCATGAGTTATAAAAATACATGTCAACTAACAAAGAATCAGTTTATTCAGTAATTATTTAGATAGTTTCCTCCTAAGAATACTACACTTTGCATCGATTGTCGGTACACAAGTTTGGAAAAAATTTGCCACCGAACTTCGTAACCAAAACCTAATGTAAATCGCCGATGAAATGTTAATATTAGATTGCTACGAAATCAGTGACATAGGTTCCCCGCCACAACGGTCTCCCTTTCATAGGATTACCCCCCTCGTTCTCCATCTCTTAATGTGCTGAACTACTTAAAAAGTTAAAGGAAAATCAGAACATGCATCGTGCATGCATCTGACGATATTTCCATTATAACGTATACTAATACTTCTACTGCTTTCTCTCATCTGCCCCTCGTTTCTCTCTTTGAATATTTTTTCTTTACTACTGCTTACTTTCGATATATTCTTTAGTTTTATTTTGATTTGAAATACATATATTGCAATTGATTTTGCAATATATGTATTTCAAATCAAATATATGTATTCAATTTTTGCAATATATGTTTTCAATTCAATCAATCGCCCGCTTGTAACATTATATATATAATGTTACAAGCGGGCAAAACGCTCGCCGAAGGTGAAAACGTTGGCGCTTCACAAGGTGCTTTGTGCCAGCCGAGTTCACTTGGCGAGAGGAATATTCTGGTAAGCCCGAGCGAATTCTGGCTGCTCTGCGTTTTCTCTCGGTGATTGCCGAAGCCTCTCGGTACTTTTGCCCGGCTATATAAGACACGGGCTACCGCTTTCGGCAGTTCCTCTCTCAAGGAAGAGAAGTGTTTCGCTGGACTAGCGGATTTTCGCTTGTTATTAGTGAGCTGTGTTTGCGTTTGCTGTTAACGTTGTGTTATTGAGCTAGCTGTGATTTACTGTTGCTGTACTATACTATAGCTGTTTTGAAAACTGTGTTTATTGTGCGTAAGAATTGTATTTACGCTGTAAGTGACTGATTATTGCTGGATCGTGTTTTCTGAAGTTTTACTTTTTCAAGTCATCTTGTATATACCTGCAAATAGCTGTAAATAAATTTGTTTATGCTGTTCTCAAATAAAGTCCATTCAATCCGAACCCGCTACGCTAAAAATGTAACAACTGGTGTCAGAAGTGGGATTGAACGGTGAAAACTAGAGCGATGGAGGAAGCAGATAAAGCAAAAGTCGAACAGCTTTTTGCTTTCATTATAGAAATGAAAGGAGGGCAAGAGAAGATAGAGAAGAAGAAAGAACAAAAGATAGAACAATATGGAGAAGAAGATAGAACAAGGCCTAGAGAATATGGAGAAGAAGATAGAACAAGGCCAAGCTAATATTGTTGAAGCAATCAACAACAAAGTGGAGGCTTTGGCGTAAAAGGTTCAAGAGGACGATACAAACATTCGTAGTATTCAGCAGAGTTGTCTGCAGAAATTGCAGAGTTGTCTGCAGTTGAAAAATTCCGTAGTTTTGAAGAGAAATTTGAAAAAGTGGACGAAAGGATTAAAACATTTGAACAAGAAATGGTGAGGATGGTTGAAGAAAAATTGAAGAAAATGGAAAATGTACAGGTAAAATCTGAAAAAAAATCCCCGAATGTTCGAGAGCCTGAAATAACTCAACCTGTGTCTGTTATTCCTAAAACAAGCATTTAAGTGTCCACTTACGACGGGAAAACATCTTGGCAAGTCTACAAGACTCAATTCTCCCTCGTCGCAGAAGCCAATGGTTGGGATCCAGTCACGAAGGCTCGTCAGCTGGCTGCATCACTACGGGCTGAAGCTGCTGATATTTCGAGAACTATTCCCAAAGATCAACATCTGGAATTTGATGCTCTTTCAAATACTCTGGAGTTGCGCTTCGGAGAAAAATGCCTCAAGGACTATAGCCTTCTTCAATTAAAGACTCGGCAACAACGATCGAATGAAAGTCTGCAAGACCTTGCAGCAGATGTAGAGAGACTCTCCTATCTTGTCTTCTCCGACTGTCTTGCTGTGGTACAGGAAACTCTAGCCCCGCAGAATTTCATTGATGGTGTGAGGGATCCAGAGATACAAATGTCCCTGCGAATGGCCGAATTGTAGGATTTGAAAGCAGTTTTGGTTTATCCCATGAAAGTTGAAGCCGCTCAACAAGCTTCAAGGAGGGATCGCCATTCAGTTAGAGGCGCTACGCTTCAAGATGCATCGGATCCTTCGCTACAAAATCTATTCGAAATGATGAAAACAATTTTCAAGTTTATCCCAAAAAGAGTTGAAAGGCCCAACAAACATGGTCAGAGAACTGTGAAATGTTGGAAATGCAGCGACGAGGGCCATGTTCGAAGTAACTGTCCAGTTCGCTTAGATAAACGGGCGAAAGACTCTTCTAGAAGCAACCAGAGAAACCGTTTTAGTGCTTTACAGATATCTTGCAGAGGCGGCGATATATTTGTTGAAGCCTTCGTCAACGGAATTCCCTGCCGAATGATCTTGACTTAGGAGCCAACGTGACCATCATGCGAAGAGATGTTGCAGAACAACTCGGAAGGAAAATTCTCTAGACACCGCTCTGCGTCACCCTCCAAACGTTCATTGGTGATCGAAACCCAATTATTGAAAAAATGAATATTGTGATTAGATTTGGAAATGCTACTTATGACCATGCTGTTTACGTAGCGGAAATTACAGATATTTTTATACCTGGACTGGACTTTCTGATGAAATATGATTTTGTAATTGACTTTAAAAATAACTCCCAGCACTCCACATCAGAAGTCGTGACTCTTTTCCATTTAGGTTCTGGAGAATAAATACCTGCCATCAGATTTTTGCTTCAACTGACTTTGTTACCCCAACTAGAAGAGAAATAATTTTAGAGGGATCTACTGGCGAAGCGGAGAATTTCCGCTTTGGTGTTGTTGAATTTCCCAGCAACGGGAGTCTTCCAAGTGAAACTATGGCTGCCTCCAGTCTTGTAGATCTCTCGAAAAAGAATGTTCCCGTCCGGGTTATGAATGGTAGTAATAAATCAAAATTAATTAAGAAGGGTGAAGTTCTAGCTAGATGCTCACCAGTTACCTGTATCGAGAAGAATTCTCACTTAACATCAAATGAGTCTTCCGACTGTTTGAGCCTGGAATTACTTTAAGACACTGAATTGGAGGAAGAGCAAAGAGTCGCTGCAGGAAGAGCTATTGATGACTTTAAAGACTTATTCTCCCAAACATCTGATGATGCTGGCAGAACTAAGTTAACGCAACACTGAATCAATACTGGAAATCATCCTCCTATACGACAGAACGCCAGAAGATTGCCATTTGCCAAAGTGGAAGAGGTGAAAGATTTATTAAATGACATGCAAGAAAAGGACGTCATTGAAACTTCGTCTAGTCTTTGGGCCTCTCCCATCGTTTTGATCCTAAAAAAAGATGGATCTACAAGATTTTGTGTAGATTACCGGCGATTGAATGACATCACGAAAAAATATTCGTACCCACTTCCCCGAATCGATGATACACTAGATACCCTAGTGTATCATCGTACCACTCTCGTACAGAAGAGTGCATACTGGCAAGTGGATATCCATCCTGATGATCGTGAGAAAACAGCGTTCCCAACTGGAGGACATGGACTGTGGCAATTTAAGGTCATGCCTTTTGGCCTTTGTAATGCGCCAGCAACTTTTGAACGCCTAATGAAGCTAGTTTTAAAAGGACTTACCCTGGAAGCTTGCCTCGTTTATATTGATGACATCATCATAGTCGGACGGAATTTTGAAGAACATCTTTGTAATTTTAAAAGGTTCTAGATAAATTAAAAGATGCCAACTTGAAATTGAATCCATCTAAATGTCGTTTGTTAATTCATGAGGTAAGTTACCTTGGACACATAATTTCTGCAGTGGGCATCCAAACAGACCCGGAAAAAGTGCCAGCAGTTAGAGACTGGCACTGCCCTGAAAATGTGCATGAACTTAGAAGCTTCTTGGGCCTCTGTACATATTACAGGAGATTTGTTAAGGGGTTTTCCTTGATCACAAAATCACATCACAAGCTAAAAGAAAATAAACAAATTTTCTTGTTGTAAGATGAGGGCAAAAAGCCATTTAACAACTTGAAAGAAGCCTTGACATCGGCTCCCATCCTGATCTATCCTGATCCTAAAAAACAATTCATCCTGGATACAGATGCAAGTAATGAAAGCGTTGGAGCAGTATTATCTCAGGAAATCGACGGCCAAGAACGCGTCATCGCATATTGGGGCAAGTGTCTTTCGAAACCAGAACGGAATTATTGTGTAACCAGGAAAGAATTGCTCGCTATAGTGATGGCCGTGGAGACTTCCCATAGTTACCTTTATGGAAGGAAATTTCTGCTCCGAACGGACCATGCATCTCTGACCTGTCTTTTAAACTTCAAGAATCCGGAGGGTCAGATAGCCAGGTGGATACAGAAACTTCAAGAGTATGACTTCGAGATTAAACATCGGAAAGGATCGTTGCATAGGAATGCAGATGCCTTATCAAGAAAGCCCTACTCCGAGGGTTGTCACTACTGCTCCTCTGCTGAAAAGAAATATGGGATTGTTACACCAACTGTGCGCCAAATCGCAGGAGCCGTCCCACCTCAATATGATCCCTGGAGTGATGAAGATGTTCGCAAGGATCAAATAAATGATCCTGACATTAAACCGATGATGGAATTTATGGAATCAAACAATTCAAGACCTGTCTGGAAGGACATTTCAAGTCTCAGTACTGGAACTAAACGTTATTGGGCTCTATGGAATTCACTCCAAATTAGAAATGGCATCTTGTATAGAAAATGGGAGTCCGAAGATAGGAAGTCAGTTAAGTGGCAACTTGTACTTCCCCGATCAAGGATAAATCAAGTTCTGAAGGAGTTACACAGCAGTCCTGCAGGTGGTCACTTTGGAGTCATGAGGACAACTCGTAATGTCCGGGAGCGTTTCTATTGAAACAACATGAAAGAAAATGTTCGAGAATGGTACAGAACATGTGATGACTGTAACGTCCGTAAAGGACGAAAAACACGCAGTCGTTGTAAGTTACAACGGTATAATGTAGGTGCACCATTTGAGAGAATCGCCTTTAACATCTTGGGGCCTCTTCCTCGGACGGACAGTGAAAATAAAAACATTCTGGTCGTTATGGATTATTTCACAAAGTGGCCAGAGGCTTATCCAATTCCTGATCAAGAGGCGACCACTGTAGCAGAAGTCGAGTACTTCAGGCGACTACTTCAGAACTGGATTGCTGGATTCGGAATAACTCTTCAGCTTCACTCTGATGAAGGGAGAAATTTTACTTCTGCTGTATGTCAAGAACTTTTCAAACTCCTTCGAATTGACAAAACTTAGACAACACCTCTTTATCCCCCCAGTCAGACGGCATGGTAGAGAGGTTCAATCCTACGATTCTAAATAACCTCTCTCTTTTCGTTTCGAAGAACCAACAAGATTGGGATCAGAAACTACCCTTGTTCCTGCTTGCTTATCGAAGCGTGGTTCACGAAACGACTGGCTTCAAACCATCCAAGATTCTCTTTGGACGGGGACTCCAACTGCCCTGTGATCTTCTGTTCGGCTGTTCACCGGATACGCCTTCTTTGCCTGTGGATTATGTTCAAGTCCTCCATGCCCATTTAGAAGACGTACACAGGTTTTCCCGAGACCGGATCAACATAGCAACGGAGAAGATGAAGACCAGGTACGACACTGAAGCCACCGGACATGAATTCAAGGAAGGTGACAAGGTATGGTTCTGGAAACCGATTCGACGAAAGGGACGTTCTCCGAAGCTGCAGTCTTCCTGGGAGGGCTCTTATACGGTCCTGAAAAGACTGAATGACGTCGGGGTTCGAATAAGGAAGTCACCGAATTCAAAACCAAGAGTAGTACATTATGATCGGCTAGCCCCTTATTATGGTAACTTGTCAAATACTTAGTTGAAACCATGGTTTCCTCATTTATGTAAATATGACCTGTATATTTGTAAATAGTGTTCTTTATGTTAATTCTTTTTCAATGATTATGTCTGTAAATTTGTGTGTATGATATTGTTACTTTTGAGTGTCTTCTGCTCGGGGTCTGTACTGCCCGGGACGTGCAGTCCTTGAAAAGGGGGCAATGTTACAAGCGGGCGGCACGAAAACTCGCCAAAGATGGCGACGTTTGGCGAGGAGCCTCGCACCATCTTGATTAGTCTAGTAGCCGCTAGATTGTGCGCGTTGTTTTGAGAATTTTCATGAGATTCAGGTGCACGCGCTTTTCGGCTATATAAGGACGAATAGCCGGAGCGAGGAGTTAGTTGAGAGTTGGCTCTAAAATAAAAAGCGTCTCGCTGATCTAGAGGATTTGTTATTAGTGAGCTGTGTTTGCGTTTGCTGTTAACGCTGTGTTATTGAGCTCGCTGTCGCTGTGCTTTACTATAGCTGTTTTGCAAACTGTGTTTATTGTGCGTAAGACTTGCATTTACGCTGATTATTGCTGGATCGTGTTTTCTGAAGTTTTACTTTTCCAAGTTATCCCGTATATACCTGTAAATAGCTGTAAATAAATTAGTTTGTGCTGTCTTCAAATAAAGTCCATTCAATCCGAACACGCTACCCTAAAAACGTAACTATATAT
>JAOUZG010014841.1:1579096-1593074 GCA_026289955.1 Argiope argentata | reverse complement strand
AAAGAGAAATTATCAATCAATTCTTTATATTCATAATTATCAAAGAAAAATTATCAATTGCGGGAGTATCGATGGCCGGATCTGTTTCAAATTATAATAGCATATTTTTTGTTGAAGCGCTTCCAGGCAATCGTCAATTATATTAATGAAAATCAACATTATTTCTGAAAACCAAAGATCCTCAATTTAAAAAGATATCTTGTCAGTGCTCAAATGTTCATTTAAAATCTATCGTCTTTCTATAAGGAGAGGAAATGTCTAAGATAATTCATAATCTAAAATCCACTAAAGTACTGGTATTTGATCACATAGGGTAGAAATTGAATTAATTGAAATAAGACACTGATAAGAATCGAACACCTAAGCTCAAAAATATATACGAGTTAGGATAATCATTAAATCTTGACCTTTCTGAAGATCCAAAACCAAAATCAACTTTCGTAATACTAAAATTCTAAAGCTTCATTCATGATAAATGTTGATTTGAATTTTTTTTCTTTTTGTTTTTTCCTTATCCACAATGTTATGCTGAAATTAAAAATAATTTGGAGTAAACCTTTCAAAAGAAGAATATGCATCTCAAACAGCTACTTCTTCATCATCCTTTAAATATGAAAAATCAGGATTATTGTGAATAAAGCTTGTTGATGCAAAGGCAGGGCCCGATTTAATCTTATTGGGACCCAGAGCTAAAACTTCTTTGGAGCCCCCGCTATCTTTTTTGCCTTTGAAAAGCAAAGCTAAAAAATGTTTCATTAAAGAAGGAAAAGTAAAATAAACTTTCTATTCGAGTCGGGAACCCGCTCTGATGTGGAGACCCGGGGTCACTGACTCGTATGTCCCTGCCTCATTCGGGCTCTTTGTAAAGGTGAGAATAGCCAATTGCTTTAGCTCTGCAAAAGTATCCTCATTTTTGTCTTTATCTGTCTTTAAACTGTTTCGACTTACTGAAAATTCGAATAAATTATCTAGAAATAAATAATTAAACTATCCGACTACAAAGTACCGGGTGTCCAAAAAGTTTCCGTACTCCAAATTTAAAAAAATCATTGTCCATGATTTTTTTCAAGTATATTAAATTTTGCCATACGAGTAATGAAACCATGGACATGCTTGAAGCTTTTTTTCGGCGATCGACTTAGCTAAAAAAAACTTTGGCCACCTCGATCCCCTGATTGACCATACCGGACTTTTTTCTGTGGGGATATTTAAAGGACAAAATTTATGAAGGTGATCCTCAAACAGTAGATTATTTGAAAATCGCAATTACCCAAAGGATACAAGAAATCACTCCTAGCATGTTAAAACGCGTTTCCAAAAACATGCGCAAATGAGTTCAGCTTTGTCTCCAAGAAAAGGGTGGACATTTTGAACATTTATTATAGATGTAAGTTCAGTATTTTTTCCTTAGTTATGTTAAAAGCGCTTTTTATCATTGGCGTCAAAATAATTCTTTTTAAACATATTGTTTTTGTAAAATAAATTCACAAATTATCAGTACGGGAACTTTTTGGACACCCTGTATTAAGATCTGGAACCAGCTGAATACAAGACAGAAAATACATGTCTAAGTTAGATTAGGAATATCAAACTTGTGCTTCTGGCAAAAGTTATTGATTTGTACATTGATGAAGATTATTACATGAACTAACATCGTGAACAACATTTTAAAAGCCCGTAATATTTCCTAAGTCATTTTCTACTTTAAACTAGGATTGATAATATTTTACATTTCGTTACTGGCAAGAATCCTGTTATTAGCATGATGAATTTAAAAAGTTAATCGATTTTTTATTTGCAGAGTTTTAAAAAATAAGGAAATACTACCTTTCTTCTGTTCAATTGTCGCAGAAGAGATTGATTTCGCTTCGTATCTGATAAGTCATATTTACAATCTGTCCCGTACTTTAAAGAATTAATAGAAATATTCATTTTCAGAAATCTTTTTTTATTATATGTTTGGTTTCAACTCAATTCTTTTCCTGCATCAAAAATCTGATTGTAAATTTCATAAACGAGATGTTTTGCACTAGCACGTGAAATTTTTTTGATGGTTTAGGTTGAAGTGATTTTTTTTGGTCAAGTTTTATTTTCATGATCAACGGTTTATAAAACAATTAAATTTCTCTAGGTTTGGTCTATTAAGCAAACAATTATGTCCATTTTTTGATGATGATGATATTCATATTTTCTGCAATTTCATTATTTGCCTAGTAGATACTGTTGCGGATCACCGGGTTCGTTTGAAGTGAGTATATGACGTGAAGTCAATCAGCAGGCCTCAGTAGAAGACAACAACCGCGTTTATTTTGCACGAAGACACTCACACAAAGACGGCGAATACACGGACGACAAATAGGTGCAGTCGAGACTCAACACTAGGTTGAGCTCCACGCAACGTTGGCACACCACTGTTGCTTCGCTGTACTTTCGAAGACTTGTATTACTCCGCCGACTCCGCTTCTGATTCAATTTGCCCTGCAGCTGGAGGCTTCCGGCCTTTTATTAATCCAGGGAGGTGGGCCGAGAACCTTCTGGACCAATCTCAGATCAATTTCTATTGGATGAATCTTTAAAATTCTCGAAGTTACCAACAATTTTCATTTTGTCGTCGAATTCATCACCAAGTCTACAAGTTTGTCGCCAAACTCTGATATCACTTATACGGCACCCGTTCAGCACACAACAGAGCTCTTCATAAAACGGTCTTTCTTACGATGAAACTATTCATGCTGGGAACAAATATTGCAAATTTGTAACAATAGTGCAATGAGCAACTCATCTCTGTTGGTTAGATGCATTGATTTCTAATTCTTTTTTCCTTGTATTTCTTTTCTCTTTTCTCACATTGTTGCTTCGACTCTATGATTATATTTGTTATATTTGTTGTAACATTTATTAAAAAAAAAACCTCACAAATAGTAAACAATTATAACTATTTTTTTGTAAATAGTAGGTAATTGAGTTTTGCAACAAATATGTTTTGGAATATTTTAGTTTGTTGTTATAAACAATGCTAGAATTTGAATGAAAATAAGTTGTTTTTAATTTGGTAATTTTATTTAAAATTTAGTAAGATTTCGTTTAATTGTTAGTTTGTCTGCATTCCAATTCTGTTGATTCACGAATGCACCATACCTTTTCTTTTGATTTAAAAGTTTTGAAATATGAATATGGATTGATCCGCATCACTGATACTGTGCAAAAGATAATTTTGTTTTGACATTAAACAGTTGTTGCTTATACACGAGATACTCCTCACATTACACTTTGTAAAAAGTCAATTTTCTGTGCATAACTAGAACAACTCAACTTTTGATTTTGAGGTTTGGAACTGTTGTTGCGATTTCAAGTTTGATTAAAACAAGAATTCGAATTGTCTTTATGTTTAGAAGTATTTTGTCACAATTCAAAAGTGGGACGAATAGGGCATTATAATTTCCAATTGTGTTTAAAGTACAAAATGTCGTTTCTAACGTGACCATGCAAGCAACAGTTGCGTTTTGTAGCCGAAGAATTATCCGAAGATGTTACTTCAAATAACTGGGAAATTCCAGATTTGTGAGAGTTAATATTAAATAACAAAAACTATGATGAAGAAGTGGCTATTTTAGTTGAATAAGCTGAACAGGGTCGACAAGTCAAGCGAAAAGAAGCCAAGCGACAAGAAAAGCGGGAAAAAGCAGGGTGAAAAAACTTGCTTTATAACTTAAAAAATTAGAGTTAAAACTTCAGATTTCGTTGGCTCAGAATTATTACTATCGAAAAGTTGATTGGCAGTGACAATTGAAAAATTTAGCTCTAGTGGTGAAGACATCGGCCTTTATTTAGTTCTTTTTGAGAGGGTCATAAAACGAGTACAAATGCCAAATGTGTTGTGGATGGCATGCTTAGTTAATCAGCTACCAACTGAAATTGTGTAAATAACTATAAGACAACCACAAGAACAGTCCGAAAAGTATGTGAAGTCACTTTTACTTAAGCGTCACAAATTAAATGCTGAAAAATTTGGACATTTTTTTTTATTCACATGAGATTATTTTTATAGCACGGAAAGAATATTATGATCAGTTGGAAACATTTTAATGGGTGGACCATAGAGTTTAAAATAAACAGTTTGAATTATTTAATCATCACAAATCAAAGGAAATCCCACACACCTTCAGAAATTCGCGAACATTATTTAGATCAATAGACACAAATAGTTTCCCTATACATTCTTGCCATAAAGGTTGACGAATTTTTCAAATAAGGATAATTTTAAGAAAAACTATCATTTTAGTAATAAACTCAATAGCATTAAGTTTCCAAACAAGAAATTTGCGCCACTAGTGAACAAATCGATCCAAGTCGATTTAAAAACAGTCCAACTCTCTGTTTTAATTGCTTTGAAAGTGAAATTTGCTCGTGATTGTGCACAACTCAAGAAACTAAAATTTCCTCCTACATGTAAGAAAGAGAGTCACAGGACAAAAGAATGTCTAAATAGAATACCTTCCCCATCAATCAACGCAATTTCAGATGCCAGTCGCGTTAATAACACAGCAAATAATATTAATATTGAAAGAGAAAATACAAGTACTCTGATGGATATCGCAACCGATATGCCTTTGTTGAAATATAGTTTTACTCAATAGTTAAATAAAAACGTAAACAGAAAAATTAATGTTTCTATTACAAGTATTGGAGGTGTGAAAGAATCACTCGGAATCATTATGGTTAATATATTATTTATAGACAATGGGAAGCTACTTGAAGTGCTATTTTATATTGTAAATGATGATACTTTTGAGTGTCCTAATGTCCTCATCGGTGATCACGGGATTTATTCTCCCAACGTAGCTAAGTTTCGATATCAAGAGAGAACCAAATCTATACTACCATTATTAATGTGAAAGTTTGGATGGATGGATGATGAGGTTTAATCACACTAGAACGGTTGAAGGAAATTGAATGGAATTTAGCACTGAAATAGATTATAGTATACAGAAGAACATAGGCTAATTTTTATTCCGGTTAATTGAGTGGTTAATTTTTTATTATTTAAAAACTAAATTTCACACCAAAAATAACTAAATAAATCTGAAAACATCTGCCTGAGCTTTTTGAATCGTTTGTTTTTATTTTTCCATTTCCGGTATTCTTTTAATATTATCTTATCTAATGGAATTCTTTGTGATTTATTGTAGGATTTCCCGACAGAACGCCTTTGTTCCTGTTTTTCATTTTAATATTATCTTACTATTCTAAAGGAAGGTTTATTAATTTTTTTCTTACGCTATTCTTGTATTAATATAATTCGATATTTCCTTTTAATTTCGCTTGAATTTTATTCTAGCTGCAAGTATTCCTATTGCCTATTTTCATCACTTTCGATTAAATTTAAAAAAATACCTTTATAGTTTCAAGTACATAGCTTTTACGTAGTTTTTTCCTCACGCTAATGTTGATGATGTAATGATGTTAGACGTAACATGTTTTCGACCGATTATTTCTAACGACTCTATTTATTTTCGTATTATATGATGAATTTGAAATTAAACATTGTTAATTGATAGATCTTTTGATACCTTCAGAAGGGCTTTTGAATAAAAATAAAAAAGATGAACTGAAATAGAAATTTTCTAATCTGCATTGCGTTACCCCAACTTGTGCTTAAAATTCACGTCTTTGTGTTGTTTCAATTGACGTTGAAAATTTATGCATGCATACGGTTTTGATAACATTTTACATAGTGATTAGACTGTCAATTCTCACATATACACATCAAAATTTCCATGCGAAGGAAGTCGCGGGTAAGCGCTAGTTAGTTCATATTCATGAATTGAGTTTTTTGCTTGATTTTTAAATGGATGAAATGCCTGATAGAGCAGTGTTAAGGACTCTTAAAAAATTAGTGTTTGAAGCAAACATATTTCAATGGATCATCGTTTTTATTGAGGGCAAAAAACATGACGGATATGCACCGATCAGTACTCAAGAATGTATCTAATGGTGTTACTTTGGCTGCATATGATGGCAAGTGGCTATAGTGAACCCAAGTAATTTGTTTACATTGACAGCTAAAGAAAAATCGATAAATTTTTAGTGGAAATTGGTTTCTGAAAGCAAAAGTGACTTCAACGCTTACTGTACTTTAAAAAAAAAAGCAATTTTGCAAAATCTTATTGATATAAAGTCTATTAAATTTGGTCTATCCATAAATGAAGAACATCATTATTATATTTTATGCATGCTAATAAATGAATTAAGATTGTTCTTTGCTCTAAAGTCAGATGAACTAAGTTTTATTAATAACACAACAATGCATATAACTGAGACTTCAGGTAGAAAACTTGTTTTTCGTTTACTATATCAAGCATCTGACTACGAAAGGCAAATTAGAAAAAATTTGAGAAATAGTTCAAGAACTGAAACAACAAAGTATGAATCGAGATAGCGGTTCAGAAGAGCGTAGTCCAGGTTTGCTGATATCATAGAAAACAGTAGATAAAAGAATAGTAATTAATTACAGACATTTGAATTTGCAAACTATTGAAGATAAATTTCAGCATTTAGACATTAATAATTTGCCTGAGAGACTTTCAGGTTTTAGTTTGTTTTCCTTTCTTGATGCATGCCGAATATTCAATCAGATACCATGAAGGAAGAATCTTCCCGAAAAGCAGCGTTTATCACACCTGATGGGCATTATGATTCGACACGTTTATTTTTTGGATTGTCGAATAGACCTCCTGTATTGTATTACAGCGAGCCGTGCCTTTGGCTCTAGGAGATTTGCCATGGAGCGGTGTCTCATGTTTTATGGATCACATGCTCTTTGGCTCGACAGATTTTGATGATAGTTGAGACAAGTGTTTGAAGCGAAGCTGAGACAAGTGTTTGAAAAATTGCTAAATGCTGGAGTAACACTGAAATTATCTAATTATGTATTTGGGATGTTAGAAATTGAATGTCTGGATTTTGTAATCGATAAAGATGAAATACCACCAGGCCCAAGAAAAGTTTCTGAAATTGCTGATTATCCAATTCGTAAGACCAAGGAGGAATTACGTCGTTTTCTTGTTTTAACTAGTTTCTTTCGACGTTTTATAATATTATACGCTTCAGCGACTGAATCCTTCACAAGGCTACTAGAGAAAAATTCATTATTTATATGGACTGTAGATCAAAATGATGCATTTGAAGACTTACATTCTTAGTTAATATCTATACAAGCATTAAAAGTATTTGATCTGAAGAATGAAACTGAATTACACACCGATACTAGTTCAGTAGGACAAGAAGGTATGCTGTTACAACGAAATAAATATAATAATGCCTTTCAGTTACTTTATTGTATAAGCCATCAAACCACTGAAGAGGAGAAGTATCATTCAAGCCATTTGGATCTAATAGCTGCTGTCTAGTCGATGACTAAGCTTCTCTTATTGTGTTTACATTTCACTTCGATCACTTATTGTTCAGCCATAGCATATTTGCATTAAACTTCACGTTGAAAGATGGACTGAAATATTAAGCGAATTTGATTACGAAGTGAAACAGAGATGGGGCAAAGAAGGCTCATATAGATGCTCTTAGTCGATCCCCAATTAAAGAGAGAGCAGGTACACAATTAGATGAAGTAGAAGTTATGAATCCTGAAGTATTAACTAGTCAGTCTAAATTATTTTGTATCTCTACTGAAGAAGACCAGGTAGCTCTTTTACAAGCTTAAGATAAAGATCTACAAAATATTATATCTTCTTTAAAAAAGCCACAGTAAGTAAGAGCCCGAGAAGAAAAGTAGTTGGCTAAAAGATTTGATCTCCTTGATGGATTCCTTTATCACATCCATCATTAATCTGGTGATTTGCAAAATACGCAAAAACTGTTTATAGTGTATAAATCAATGAGAAAATACCTTGCAGTTCCCGTCCATGACTTCACTGGTAATTTTGAAATGGAAATAGAAATTCAAATGATACGTAAGCAATTTTGGTTTAACCGTATGGCAGGTTACATTAAGCAGCATATTAGATAGTGTGCTGTACATGCATATTCAAAAGTACCAGAAGGAAAAAGCCAAGGAAATTGAATTGTATATCACCTGGAAGTCGGCCATTTGACGTTATCCACATGGATTTTCTTGGTTCTTTTGTAACAAGTATGATTAGGAATAAGGAACTGTTGGTTTTTGTCGACACTATAAATTTATACGTCTTCGCTCATGTCCTAGCTGTTCAACTAAAAGCATTTTAAAGTATCTAGACGAATCTACAAATGATTTTAGTTATCCAAAGCGTATCGTTACAGACAGAGGAAGTTATTTTTTCTCATCTTTATTTGAAGACTGTTGCAAACAGTTTGTAACTAAGCATACTTTAAATTTTAATCAAAGACCACAAGCTAAAGTACAAGTCGAACGCATTAATCGAATACTCATTCCAATAATATAATCCAGTGTTCAACAGAATTTCACAAAGATAAAGTATTGTCAGAAGTACAACGATGCATTAACTAGTCACCGAGTACGCTTACTGGAAAACTTCTTTTGAACTTTTATATGGATACACACCAAGAAAATTGGGATATTTTCTTCGAGATCTGCTCCCAGCGTGCAATGAGTACGTAAGCCACCCGAACTGCAAAGGAAAATATTAATGTTACGCTAGAAAAGAGGAAAAAGAAATATGACAAGCATCGTTATAGAGCACAAAATTACAATATATATTATGTTGTGGCTGTGAAACGGCTGTCTGAACAAACTTTATAACCGAATTCTAATACTCAAGCTTACAAAGGTCCCTTAACATTCATCAAGGCATAACCATTGGATACTTATCAAGTTACTGACCTGCGCACATTTGGGCATGGGGAAAAAGACAACCTAAAGACATCCATTCACGTTTCTCGGTTGAAACTGTTTCATATTATAAGAGAAGATGAAGATCTACATGATGGTGGCAATGAAAGCCTAATTGCCAGTTATTTCACTGACGATTCCGATAAAAATTCAAGTATAAAGAGCACTCGACCAATATGGGTTAGAAGCGTACCACACCACTTGAAGTACTATACGCTGTATTAGTGGGACAAGGTCTTCTCATAGTCAGGAGGGTCAAATGTAAAAGATACTTCAGTTGTGACGTTAAAAGTAATTTCTTATACAAGAGATGATTACACTGCACTTTGTAACAACTTGACTCTTTGTATATAACATAATGTAACGCCCTCCTGTGTCCCCAATGCCCATAACACTAAGTTATAGGCATCGGGAAGTTCATCTAAGTTATAGGTAACCAGTTGATGGAGCACAGAAGGGAAGAGAAAGGGGGAAAAGGAGAACATTAGTTAAAGGAAAGAAAGAGACGATATAGTATTCACGGATCACCAGACAGAATATCATCGGTGTAAAATCTTACATGAATCTATTCAATTTTTTGCTGAAGTTATAACTGGATAGAGTGGGCAAGAATATTTAAACAAATGGTGACTATGAGTTGAACTTACAAGGAAATTAGATAACTAACTGAAAAGGGGGGAAAATTGTCAAATTAAATAGCGAACATCTGTATGGCATATAAACAATCACTGTATAGTCAGAAACATGTAGCATTCATCTGGGTCCTGAGGTTTTGATTTCCTTCATGAGATCTGCACTTTTGAGGGATTTATGAAGTTATAATTTTGGTTGATTTTCACAAGTGGAATTCTGGTCTCAGCTCTTGTAGGTCTTGATGAGGTCTTGGTATTTACGAATATGGTTTACTATGGAGTGGATCTTGCCGCATGAAAGGGTATTCGATGCAACTATCCTCTACCATTCTTCTTCGAGACTTCTTTCTGGCTTTCTCATGTACCATGAGAGAGTGAGTGGGCATTCTGTAGCATAGTGAATTGAAGATCCTATCTCCTCTACAACTACAGAAAGAAGAGTTATCTAGATGGAATCTGTATAGGTATGTCGGGAATGGGTAGTGTCCAGTGAAGAAAAGGACATCTACTCTGTTCCAGTTGACAGCGTAGAGAGAAATTTTCGGTATTATGTTGTATGTGGAACGGTCTATTTCGCCTTCTTTCCGTTCCTTTTTCCATCTTGTCATCGTCTCGGTTTGGAGGATGTTATTCAGATGACATCTCGGAAACTTCATTATATTCCTATCTTCATTAGCCCTAGCCGCTGTTTTGGCTAGTTTTTCCGCCGCTTCATCCCCTTCATAGCCTACATGTGCCTTGATCCATGAGATTTTAATGTGAGGATTTGCAAAAAGAAGGGAGAAGTATCTCTTGCTAATTGGCTATTGGATTTTGGAGAGCTTGAGGCTTGTTTACTTGCTTTATTGTTGACATAAATAGTGATTGAATCTTTTGTAGGAAGAGAGGTTGCATATGTCACTGCTCTATTGAGTGCTAGGAGTTCAGCTTAGAATACCGTGTTTTCTTTCAAGAGGCTAGTTGACATTGGTGTATAGTAACGGCATCATGAATGACACAAAATGCAGCCCCAACTCCTGATGAAGATTTTAACCCATCCGTATATATCCCGAGTCCTAAATTCTGAGACCTATAATTTTCCAACGAAATTTGATGAGCGTGGAGATGTTTGGAGGGATGTGAAGTCCAGTCCGTAACTCTATATTCATACTCCCAGAGGTTGATATGGGGCATATCATGAACGATTTCATGCATTATGTACAGTTCAGTCATTCTTGCAGTCATCTGAAGTTGTAAATGAAGAGGATCCAAACCAAGGATTACTTGAAGAGCTGCAGTAGGAATGGTTTTGTACGTTCCCGTAATTGCTAGCAAAAAGCCTCTTTGGATAGAAGAGAGTTTTTTTTTCTAATCGAACCGTCGGATGAAGGCACCAAACTTCGGTTCCATGTGCAAGCATCCTTTCAATAACTGTCCTGTACAAAAATTTTCTTTGTCGATGTGTTATTCCCCAAGATTTACCAGTTATCTTTAGAAAATTGAATTGTTGTTGTTGTGATTTCAATGTTAAATACTTTAGGTGAGTATTACAATCTTCCTGTGTATAGCTGGAAGAACTCAACTTTTGATTTTGAAGTTTGTAACTGTTGTTGTTGGGATTTCAAATTTGAATAAAACAGGAATTCGAATTATTTTTGTGTTTGCGTCTGCATTTAGAAATTATTTATTGCAACCGTTCTGCTTTTTTGTATTTGTATGTGTGGGGTGATGAATTTATTCGATGACTACATCTGAGAACAAAGTGTAGCGGCCATTGCCTACATCTCAAGCACATATTTTCAACTGATTTTCTTTAAAACTAAAGTAATTCAATTAAAAAAATATCGTTTCATGAACTATTAAAACTGGTTGTGATTATCATCGGCATGGAACAACGTTTGCATTAAATCTGAATGATTTGAAGGATCTGGACTTTCATACATTTTTGACTGATGGCTGCAATATCATAAAGAAAATTTTCTTCTGATTTTCGGAATGTTTCTGATATTGTTAGAGATCTAGACACTGAGAAAATTAATCAATATTTTTATTATTTATAAGAGGAAATGCAAAACTTGAATTCGATTAAAATTACAACTCCCTCCACCTGTGTTTAGCTTACCATTTTCTTTCATAAGCAGGGTATGCAATTCCTGGTGAAGACTAACGAATAATCTTTTTCATTGCATCGTTGCTGAAGAAAGTAGACTTCCTCAAAGAACGGATGTCATTGTTGGATAAATAAAACATAAATAGGCTATTCTTGTTAGCCAACTTTGGATTTCAGTTGGTTCACCTGGATTAACTGTTGCTAAAAACTAAATAATTTATGGAACTGCTTCTTAATGATAACCTAAAAAATGTTTTTACATTACTCAGCATTTACGATATGAAATTAGTGTATGTCATTCTGAGATCCATTTCTACGTAACTGTGATATTTATTCTAGTGGTTATTTATAACTACTTCTTAAAATAAGTAACTAAATAATCAAAGGATGTGTATTTAATGCTCCTGGTAGACGTTACTTCCCCTTGCAATTTCTGAAATAACTATAGCAAAAAATGCCAGCTTCAAGTGTAAATATTTACCTTTTCAGAGGCTTTGGTTTAATATTTTATGATTTATTGTTTAATTTTCATTGGTTCGTTTTAATTGTCTCTGTTATTGTAAGGTCAAGCAAAGTTAAGTCATTTTTCTACCGATGATTGAGATCTAGTCCCCTTTGGCAGCCAACCAATCCTCCAAGAATATTAGTTATATTTAACCGCGTAATCGCATCGATATTAACTTCATATTTATTATTCCGGTAAATTATCAGGCATTAATGCTGAGCTATTATCTTACGTATGGCCCTCTCACTATGTACATGAATATTTATAAAGGAGATACTGATCCCGCGATATCATTGAACTCTTTAAAACGTTTATGTCTTGTTCAACTATCTTTTAATTTTCACGGTATTACACCTGTAATTTGTTTATCCATTTTATAAGCTACAAAATCTTTCTTCTATAGTCTTCAATAATAACAGAAAATCACACGATTGCATAGTTGATGAAACAACGAAACAGTTTAAATATTGGCAATTTTTTTATACATGTACCAAATTTGGTAGCTGTAGGTCAAATGGTCTGACTTATAGAATGACAACACATATTCATCTTTATTATAATAATATGTATAGATAACAATGTTGGACAGCTAAAATTTCTCAGAATATGCAACTGATAGTTGATTTTACTTAAAAAGTCGTTGAAATTGCTAAAATACCAAAAAATTTTAATGTCTCAAAGACCGGAGTATGTTTTCGGCTCAACTCTCCTGAAACCCTGGTCCAAGACTTTACAATAAAATATGTAAATTATTATTTACAATTAATGAAGACGCTTGTACAAAATCAGGAGAATAGTACACTAATTAACATATGAAAAAATACGTGGCGTTATTTTTCCCTACCTATGAAAATTTTCATCACATGATTTCTGTCAAATAGAAAAAGTAAATAGTGTGTGAGGTAGTAAAAAAATCAGGGATTCCTTTTTCTGCCATGAGTGCTCTAAATTTTCAATTTTTGGGGGGAAATTCAGCAAATTCTTTAAAAATATCAATTTTTGGTGAAAATGCAGCATTGTGCAACGGTTAAAGCAGCTTCGTATGCGTCAGGCAAATACGATGACTCTTTTTCTTAGTGGGGGGAGAGGACAACACAAATAACATGTCCATTATATTGAGATAAATTTCAGCTAATGAAATTCAATATATTCTTAATAAAATTCAAAATATTCAAGAGATTATTACTTATGAAACTTATGTTGTGATTTAACGTTTTCATTTACATCTCATTTTGTATATAATAAAAATTTTAAGAGTTGACCTTAAAATATTTATATATATATATATATATATATATATATATATATATATATATATATGGGAGTCTAAATAAATCTTCCAAAAATTAGACTCTTCAGATAGCGGGATTTTAGTGGCGTGATGTCTAGGGTTTTTTTAATATTTACGGGTTAGTTTCTAAACCAAAATTAAAATAATACAACCGAAGGATGAAGAGGCTTCTTTAGAAAAAATAAAAAAAATTATTTAGAGTTAAAGGGGAATATTTACAGGGGGAGTATTTACAGGGAAAATATTAAAAAGAATTAAAACATGGAGATATTTAATAATCCGGAAGTTAAATTATTTCCTCTAGGAGGACGTTAGAGATGGGGAAACATTATGACTGAAAATATATATTACCGCGTAGCCGCTGATCTTAGCGGGAGTCGCTGACGCATGAAGACAGGTGTCTTCTCTGGACGAAAGCTAGTGAGCCTCTGATTCAAAGTTAATTGGGACAGACTTTCGAAAGACCGATAGGTGGCGTTGTTCTGGAATGCAAACTAATTAAAAATAATGGCCCTCTGGGAAATAATCTAACCTTTACAACACTTGCTTTGGATTTCATATATCATCGAATGTTGACAAAACAAGATGAAGGCAGATGCTGGTTAATTAAAATGGT
>JAOUZG010014841.1:1524843-1574096 GCA_026289955.1 Argiope argentata | reverse complement strand
ATATACACTGAAGTGACAAAAGTCATGGCATGACTGTTAATATCGTGTCGGTCCTCCTTTTGCCCGGCGAAGTGCAACAATTCGACGTGTCATGGAGGCCACAAGTCGTTGGAAGTCCTCTGCAGGAATATTGAGCAATGCTGTCTGTATAGACGTCCATAATTGTGAAAGTGTGGATGGTGCAGGAGTCTGGGCACGAACGGACCTTTCGATGATGTCCCATAAATGCTCTATGGGATTCATATCGGGCGATCTAGGTGGCCAGATCATGCGCTGGAATTGTTCGGAATATTATTCAAACCAATGGGGTCAATTCATGTGACGTCAAAGGTACGTGACATGTGACTTCTGCGCATGGCATTTAAGTTTTCATCCGCAAAGCTTTCCTCGATGAGTCTGTCATTAACGCCCTCCACCAAGTATGAAGCGGATTTTTTGTTTACATTTGTAGCTGAAATTTTGAGTCGTTTTCTTTCTTCCTGTTAAAGTTAAAAGATGAAAGACTGATGTGCTGCTGGATACTTTAATGTGAAACACAAGTTAATGCCATGATAAAATGCATTTTTTTAGTTTCCTTTCAACAATCCTGACATTGGTTGTTAGCTTTGGAATGGAAGGTTGTTGTTTTCGAAGTTGTGATATGCGCCGTTTATTTTCAAGAATTCATTTAGTGTGTTTATATTCACAAAATTTTGAAACCCAAAAACTGTTCCAGTAATTTTTTTTAGAAAACCCTCTCAAAGGAAAAGAAATTGGTACGTGTATTGCTGTCTAAAACAAATGGGGACAATTAAACAAAATCTTCAATGCATTTCTAATTTTCTTTATTGACATTTGATGGAATTTTCTGATAATTTTGAATATGCTTAGAAGATTTTGAAATATTTACATGAATATTACATTACATTTATCGTACAAAATCTTATCTAAATTTAATTGATGTAAGTAAACAAACTTTTATTGTAAAAACTATCTCTCTTAACTGAAAATTAGTGGAAATTTTGCTGACTTGGGTGGAGGTGAATAAATTTCTTAACATTTATTCAATAAATGGATCTTTTCCAATTACTGGAAAATTCAATTTTTGTATTGATTGTTAACAGCATTTATAATTGATGTATTGTATTAAAAGTGCTCTTAATTTGGTAAATGGAATGCTACTTACTTTAATGCTACTTTTTACTGAAATAATTCACAAATTACAAAATGAAGTTCAAAATTCTGTGGAAAAGATTCATTCCTGAGAATATTGTTAATAATATTAAAAGGAGGGCGTTGACAAATTTCACGAAAGAAAGGTTTTTATCTGTATATTCTTCTTTTAATTTTGAAACGGATCTTCAAAAATTAAATATGTCAAAGCATCCATTTGATTTTTTTAAAAAAAAAATTAAAAATCCAGTTGATTTTTGAAAATAAAACTCCAGATTCATTATTGACTGCATAGAAACAGATCAACCCAACAGAACAGCAAATGATTTCCAGTTTTTATAAAGAAGCTAATATTTTAAAAGATATGATAGTCATAATACTTTCAAGATCTGTCAACTTCATTTCACCATTACACTGGGATAGCATATCTAAATAGGAATGTTTTGAAATT
This sequence comes from Argiope argentata, assembly GCA_026289955.1. Lineage (NCBI taxonomy): Eukaryota > Metazoa > Arthropoda > Arachnida > Araneae > Araneidae > Argiope > Argiope argentata. The sequence goes on along the minus strand of JAOUZG010014841.1, from coordinate 1,572,493 downwards.
AAAAGCTATCTGATGGATGTATTAGAACTGGATGATTTTGTGGTGACAGATAAAAGCTTTCAAATTGAACAAGAACTTTAAAAAAAAAGGATATAAGTTGAAAATAAAATTTTAAATGACTGTACTCAGTTTAATGTCACTGAAAGAATTGATAACTGCTAGATATCTTATATAATATTACAGTAAAAAGAGCTATTTCAAAAATTATAATGAATAAATATTTTGTAGGGGCTATCCTTTATATGTGCTTATATAATATCAATTACTTGCACGTTGTATAACTTTCAAAGACCATTAATTAACATCAAATAATTTTTTGTATTTGTTTTTTAGTTTTTGGCATTATAATAAAATGCATTTTGGGGTTTTTACTTTTTGAGTATGAACCTAAAAGCTTTCTTTTTCTTGTAGTAATTCATATTATTGTTTTATTGCCATGTAATCACATCTAATAACTTAAGAGCAAAATGGATGGGTTCAGAGATCATTATTACTAGTTTTTCAAATACATGTGTTTATTTGTAATAGATTCAAGTCAGATTTATGTCAGGCAACTATTGCTATAGTTAGAATGAAATGTCATTAGTTTCTTTATTTAAACTGAAATTGATTGTTATCATAATATCATGCTATACTATTGTGCACTTCAGTGATTTCTGTTTTAAAAAATATTGGTTTTTTCATTGAAAATCAACTTCTGTAGCAATATTTGTTATATATTTTTTATTTCTAACTTCCTTGTTACATGAATTTTTCACTTTTTTTTCTACTTTAACCTATTAATTTTTAATAATAAAATTCTATAAAAGCATATTCTTTCAACTCCTCTTTATAACCTGTTTTACTTTTATATTTGTATTTATCATGATCTTATTCTTGTTTATTAAATTTGCTGTATTGTATGTTTAATTTTATATTCGTTCTGAGTAAGTTTTATCAATGTAACTTTAACATTTAAAAATACATTTCAGATATGTTCTGTTTTAAAACTGTATTGTTCAATATTATGTTTTTATAGGTGATAAAGAAAATGTTGTTCAGTATTCAGGTTGTTTCTGTTGAATAAAATTGATTTCATCATTTTTGACATTCTTGCCATACTATGTTTATATTTATTCTTTGTCTAGAAAAAGAAATGTTGATAAACAACTTTTGAGTTGTTTTTTTTAATTGGTAAGAGCACTAAAACATCCACTTAATCATATTTTTTAAAAATAATTATCATATGTATTTTATCTTTTTTAAAATGTGTAAATAAAAATTACAAAGGCATAATTTTATTTGTTTGTCCTTTAATGATTTCTATTAGTTAAAATAAAATAACTGGTTCTGGTTGCATAGATTTTAAAAAATGGTATCTATACCTTTTATAGTTCATAATTTGCAATTGCAAACAAAATTTATTACATAGATTAAAAATTTGAGCTTCATGTTTTTTTCTTCTGAGCAAACTGAAAACATCAAAGTCTCAAATAAAAATCATTTACTTAAGAAAGTCTCTTAATAAAAATTACTACTTAAGAAAAAAAAATAATAATTTTATTGGTAAGCTTACAAATTTTAACTTATCTAAGAGTTATATTTATTTTTAAAATTTATATTTATAAAATTCAACCTACAGAGGATAGGTTCTTTTCCCTTTGATTTATCTTTTAATTTTTTTTAAAAAAAAGAAAATATGTAATTTTTCAAAAATACCACCATAGCCATTTATCAAAATGTATCTTTTGAACTATATATATATATATATATATATATAATATGGAAAAGTAAAGAATAAAAGGGTAGCAAACAAATTAAAAAGTGATAATTAATTAGACAAAAAATAATTGCATTAAAAATACTAATTGAAATTTTAGGATAAGAAATAAAATTACAATACTACAAAAGTTTGGTGAAAATAATTCACAATATTAAATTTTAAAACATATGAAAAGTGTTTTATAATTATTCGTTTAGAGTAACATTCAACTGCAACAGCTGACTGCAATGCTTCCACCAACGTTATCAGCAGACATCCCGAGATGCGCAGAACGGTTGAAAATTGAACAGAATCGGTTTGTTTGGTACGTGACACGTGACCCATGAATTGACCCCATTGCGAACAGTTCTGGCCCGGTGACAGGGCGCATTGTCATCCATAAAAATCCCATCGTTGTGTGGGTACGTGAAGTCCATGAATGGCTGCAAGTGATCTGCAAGCAGCTGAACATAACCATTTCCAGTCAATGATCGGTTCAGTTGCACCAAAGGACCGAGCCCATGCCATGTAAAAAAAGCCCAAACCATTATGCAGCCACCACCAGCTTGAACAGTGCCTTGCTGACAGTTTGGGTCCATGGCTTCGTGGGGTCTGCGCCACACTCCAACTCTACCATCAGCTCATAACAACTGAAATCGTGACTCATATGACCACGCCACGGTTTTCCACTGGTCTAGGGACCAGTCGATATGCTCACGAGCTCAGGAGAGTCGCTGCAGGCGATGTCATGTTGTCAGTAAAGGCACTCGAGTCGGTCTTCTGCTGGCATAGCCCAAGGAAGACAAATTTCGCCGCACAGTCCTATCGGACACGTCCCTCGTACGTCCCACATTGATTCCTGCAGTTATTTGACGAAGTGTTACGTGTCTATTTACATTTACCATTCTACACAGACGTCGGCGGTCTCGGTCTTTAAGTGCAGGTGGTTATTTTTAAAGTCAATTACAAAATCATATTTCTTTAGAAAGTCCAGCCCAAGTATAAAATCATCTGTAATTTCCATTACGTACAAGGCATGGTCATAAGTCGTAAACGCCGCAAACCTCTTCACGCCCCCACTGTGCTCGCCCGCTCATAACAATATTATTTCCCGTGCAATCGATTAAGATATTTCTAAAAAGCTTTATTTTATTTAAACCTGCTTATAAAATTATATTATTATTTTAAAATTTGTATAGTAAAAACTATAGTAAAGTAGCTTTCTTCGTAGGAGGATGTCAGGTAGGGGGAAATGAACAAATTTGATCACTTAAGAGATCGTAGTTTTGACTGCCTTGAATCATCTCGGTATGGTTTGCTTGTGAATTATTTAAATGTATCAATCTCTTTTCTGGATAATAAACAGAGGAAGGACATCGCAATTCTTGTCGAAATGAGGTCAAGAGAAGTACACCTCCCTTAACTGATTGGAAGAAACAATGTTTTGAACTTTAGTAGAAAGAGATCTCTTTCTTGTGTTCAAGTGGATGATTTAACAAGGCATTTTATCAATTTAAGTATTTTTATTTTTTAGTCTTTGAATGTGCTTTAAATTTTGTAACAGCCTCAGAAGCATTTCACGAATTTCAATTTTTCAATTATAATTTAGATCCCAAACAATTATTAGTGAATAGCGAATTCAGAAAGCATACGTCATATTTAATAAAAAAATTTCATGTTACTCTCCATACTGGTACAACTAGGTACTCAAGACTGTATGACTTTATTCATTTTAATTATAATCTCTTGCATTTTATAGTAATTTTATTTTCAATACGATTTTCTAGAATTTGTTTGCGGATTAAATTTCTTTTTATTCATTTTAATTCTTATCCATTTCATTTTATAGTAATTTTATTTTTGATATGATTTTACATAATTTATATCTAGATTAAGTTTAATGTATTAATTTGAGGTTAAAATTATAGTAATTAAATTTTAATGCCACCTCTGCAGTTACTATTTTAACTGTATTTATAACTATAACGCAAATGCGGTTCCCATATTTTAATTTTTTGACCGTGTTTTTGACCTTATTTTGTATTTTGAAGTTTAGAAACAGAGGTGAAAGGACAGTAAGTGTTATTGTCATGCGTTAAAGACAATCATGTGTGCAATAATTTATTTTTAACACAAAGAAAGTAAGTGGTATACAGTATTTACTTTAATGTGAATTATTATATCTTATCAATAAGAACACACTGAATGTTAATTTAATTAAAAAATTTAATAGATTTGAAAAAAAAAATATCTTCAATAACAATCTGGAATTAATTCAGAAAATTATCTCTGAATAACCATATGTGATAGAGTAAAATCTTGTGTACCTTCTGCTATTTATTAGTATTTTAATTTAATTGTGGCTCAATAAAAATATTTTGATTATTGACTTTTTACAAGTAAAATTATACGTCTTATTAATTTTTAGTTTAAATAATGTTTTTTAAAACGTGTTAATTAATTATATATTTGTGTATTTACTTTATTATGATGGAATTTATGAGAAAAATAAATGACGTCGGAATAATCAGTAATCCGGAAATGTTATCTTCCGGATGGAAACTTCTACAGACAAATTGGCGGATTCTATTTTTTTTACAGTTTATTTTTTATAAATAGTGCAAATAATTTCTATAATGGGAGAATTTTTTTTTCACTTGCCATGAATAAAGTAATTAAATGTCTTTGAATTAATTTTATGAAATTTCTGTTTTTTCGATTTTCGTTTCTAGATCATTATTGAGTAGCTAATGCTATTTTAAATTTCTTTTTAAAATGCACCTTTTAAATTTAAAAATTTGTGTATTATAAGTTTTAATTTATTCATTATTTTTAGTTTGTTTGCTTCAGTTTTGTACATATATTTATTTACTGACAAATTGATATTTTCATAGTATTATTGAAAGGTTATTTATACATGGATCCAAACTGGTAAAAATGCACTTGCTTTAATTTATACTATTTTTGAGCCCTCACTTTTAAATTCTGAAACTGATATTTGTAAAATGAACCAAATCATTTACTATTCAGAAACTACAGTTTTAAAAAACAGAAACAGTAGTTTTGTTTGTTTGTTTATATTGTAAATTATTATTCAACCTCAGTTTATTATAAATTTATGTGCAATGAAATAAAAAATTAAATTCTATTTACCAAATAAAATGTATAGATTGTTGTTTAATCTCAGTATTTTTTAAAAATAGAAATTTGCATTTTTTCACAAACCTTTTTTGAACAACTTTTTAGTAAACTTTAATTTTATATAAATAAATTCTAAAGCTTTTATTAAAATATCTGAATATTAATCTTTTCCTATGGTTTAAAAATTAATATAGTTGGCCTAATTAATAGGTATGTTTTGTTTGTTTATAAGAATTGTGGAATCATTAGTAAATATAATTCATCTCTTTAAAAAAGAACGTTGAATCATAAGCAGGTGTATTTTCCTTCATTAATGTATAATTTTCATTCCATGCTGATCCATTGATATTGCATTATTGTCCCAAATCTAATGAAAGACACTGGTGATAATTTACATTTTTAATTTTAAACCATTAATATAAATACCTCAAATCATTATTAATATTGAATACTTCAAATATTATTCTTAGAATAGGCTAATCTCCATTTCTTACAATTATTCTTATATGCATGACCTTTATTTGATATATACTAAACATTTATAACATGCATTGACAAAACTATACTGTTCTTGCATTAAATTAACTAGTTGCAGTGGCAAGACGTGCCACATTGAGTGGCTTTTGAATAGAATCGCCAATTATTGTCCTGCATGTAAGAATAATTGTAACAAGTAATATTACAAAAAGAGAATTCCTACTTAGATCAACAAATAAAAATTTTATTTTAATTCCTTTTTATTAAATAATTAATATAAATAATTTATCAAAAAATTATTGACCTTTGTAAGAATTGAACTTGCGTTCTTCACCTTCACATGAAAAATAGCGAAATCCTTTCATTTTACTGATTTGGCTATTGCCTGTTGATTTCAATTTTCATTACAAACTCTTAAAACTGTATTTAAAGTATTAAAATTTATTAAATTTAAATAATGAATTAATATTTGAAAAATGTATTAACGAGTGCCATCCACTACTAGTTTTAAAAAATGTGTTTGAACTTCAGTGGATGAATACAAAGTATTTTATTAATTATTGAAAATTTGTACAAGATATATAAGTATATATATAGGTGGAGTGTGAACTAATAGCTGGAATTGAATAATTAATGAATTAATATTTGAAAAATCTGTATTGAAATCAAGTTTCATCCTCTATAAGTTTTAAAAAATGTAGTTACTGATGTATTAAACCGTTAACGTCAACAGTTTAGTAACTCATTGGTGACAGATTCAAATTTGGCGATAAACTGTTGATGGCAACAAAACCAACAAAATGGCGGATGACAGTTAAGTTTTGAACAATTTTTTAAATAATGGCGGTTTAGCAACTTATGACGATGGCTTCAATTTTCGCAATGAAGATAGACCGTCTAATACATAAGTATCAAAATATATTTGGGTTCTTTTCCATTAGCCAGGCAGCAGCAAAATATCGCCAAAGAAATTTGTCAGAATTCTACATTACTTGGTGGTTTTTTTGCTTTAAAATCACTGCAAGAAATTTGACTTAGCTCTACAATTTTTCGCTGCTGAGCAGTGAATGATAAGTACATATATTTGAACCTGAGAGGATGAATAAAAAGTATTTTGTTAATGATTGAAAGTTTGAACAAGAAATATAAATAGGGATAGTGTGAACTAATAGTAGAAATTGAATAAAAAATATAGATGAAAATATCTTTATGTGAAAAATATATAAATAAAAATAAATATGTATTTTGATTTGTTCTCTTTCCAAAATTAAAAATATAGCTCATTAGTTATTGGTTTGCAGCGAAAATATAAATAATCTTAAATAATTATTTAAATTTTGTATTTATAATATTTCTGAATGCATTTATTTTGAATTTTTTAGGTGAATTGTTTTTAAAGTTTGTGCCATAAGTAAGTCTTGTAAAATTTTATTGTTTGATCTGTAAAAAAACTTTTAATTTTATGCTATTACTTATTTTTAAACATAAATTCCTTTGAAATATGCGTGCATAATTTCATGTCCTATCAAGAATTTTGTTTTAAGATATGAGTTATGAATTAGAAATATTTCTGAAATTTTAGATGAAAAGTGATTATATTAGTATTGTCATTGTTATAAATATATGGAGTTTCATTTATTTATTATTAATATTACATTTTATAATTTTTGCATAATCTTTTTTACAATCACCCTATGATTTATACTAAGGAAGGTATTTTTAATTTATTTATTATTGTAATTGCTGTTAAAATTATGAAATTTAAAGGAGAGATAAAAAATTACTTCTAAAGGTCATGATTATTTTATATTAGAATGCTTAAAAAATGTATTTAAGTATGTGTAAAAAACATATTTATAACTATTGACATAAGTTGTGAATTATTTAATTGTGACTTTAAAAATAATTTTTGAACTGTCAGAACTATGAAATGCCATTTAGTTTCTTAAAAAGTGTTTGTTTCTAAACTTAAATATAATATTTAATAAATATATATGGTCATTAATGCACAGTGGGATTTTTCTTAATGGGTAGCAACTGACTGAGTTCAATGATGCTAGCAAAAAGATTTTTCTTGAACTTAATTATTTATCATTTGTGATGTCATCAGTTAACATTTTGGCATGCAAAGTCTATTAAGTTATATTTGATTGATAATCTGAAATTATACATTTTTTTTCAAAAAAATGAAATAAATATATTTAGTCAGAAAACAGTATTGAACATTCTTATTGAAAGAAGGGTATTATTTCTTGTTATGGTACTTAGACATAATTTAGTCAGTCAATAATATTGTCTCTATATTTTTAAGAATTCCCATTGAAAATAAAGCTTTATATCTTCATATAATGAAATAGATCAACATTACAGGATAAATTTTATGAAAGTTTTACATTCCTTTAAATGTAATTTTCTTAGTCTATTTCTTTATGCTCTTCTTCGATGTGTACCTTTTCTTTTTTCTTAAAAAATATTCTACTATGAGTGATAAATTTGATTAAAATGTAGTAAAGTAACTATATCTATCAATATCTATCTCAAATTCTAATACTGGGAAGAAGAAGTGTATACATTATAAAATCAACATGATACTGTGCTTATTTTATGTATCGCTAAATAAATATTCTCTGTTAACACCAATTATCCTTGCTGCACTTGTAATGTGAAACATATTTCTAGAGAATTTATGTAAAATTTTATTTTATATGTTAGAAATCTTAAGCCAAAAATGCAACACGCATTTAGATTATCAATTCATGCATGGATGGGCAATTATCAGTGTTATAATTTAAAAATATTGATTTTATAACTACTAAATAATCTTATTAAAAATTAATTAAGCACCAATATTTTTCTTTCTGTTTTAAGATCAACTTTGTGATATGTGGCATCTTCTCTATTATTTTTTATATCAATCTACTGTAATAATCTATAAAACTATGTATTTCAAATGTATGAATTCATACAAACTTTGTATAGTAATTTGATCATTCCATTTTGTAATATTTTTGATACTGTATTCTGAAAGGTTTGAATCAAATTATATATTTTAAACATTTTTCTTTTTTTATATTTTAAACATTTTTCTTTTTTATATATAAAAATTATGTTTGACTAAGTTAAACTTAGTAGTATTCTCAAACATAAAATTAGGATGTAAATTGATTTATTACATTTAATGAAATATTTTCTTTATTTTTGTAGCTGATGTCTGAAAGGTCTGTTATGCATTTTATATTTTGATTTAGACGGCGATTGATGTATTGATTCAAATATTCAAAGAATTTTTTTATTCAATTTTTAAAAGAATATACCTTGATTATGAAGTATGATTTGATAATTATTTATTTGATTGATTTATTTGAAGTATGATAAGTTTTTCTACAAAAACTTTTTATATATAAAAACAAATTTTTATTCTCTCTTGTTTTTTTATATACCCCTATTTATTTCTTTTACCATCTATTAGAAAATATCACAATTAAAATGTTTTTACAAGTTGGGCTTCTATTTATAGTAATTCTTTATTATGTAAAGAAAGTTGATGGAACATAGAATTTTTTGTTTCATCATACTTATTAAAAAGAAATTGGTAATTTAGAAAAAAAAAAAGATATGTTATTAATAAAGCAAGAAACTTTTTATTTTCTTGGATAAAATGAATATCTTATTTTCTTCTGGGTAAAACGAGCTTAGAAATCTAATATTAATATTTTAATCAAATGTAAAATATCACTAGTAGATATTTTTTCTATATTTATGTAAGTGATTTGTAATTCTGATATATGCAGTTTAAACAGTAAACCAACTTGTCAACTTTTATTGTGCATTTATAGTGCTACCAGTTTTATTACTCTCAATAGTTAATTTTTAACTCAACTCAGTTTAAAATTGACTGATATATTTCATTTGAAATTAATACATTATACAATAATTGTTAAAACTTCAGCACAAATTTAAACTTCTCTGTATACTTAAATAATTTGCAAAATTTATGGAGGTACAGCTGAAGATATAAAGTTATTATGTTGTGTAGGTTATAAAGTAACTATTCAGAATTATTTTCTTATCAGATTGCAGAAGGAATTGGTTAGGGGAGAAAAGAAAAAAAAGTTTATTGTAGAATTAGAATTAAAATAAGCAAAAATTAGAGTTATGTATTTTCTATTATTGAAAACTGTTTGTTTCTTTTTGTTCTATTTAATACAGTTAATAAATTCTTACATGGTTTTTATATATTTAAGAATGTTTTACCTATTGAAATTATTGCATTCAAATGTAATTAATTCCGATTCATTATGTGTCTCAGATGAAACTTAATCTTTTTAAAAATTGTTATAATAAAAAAAATCAGTCTAATGTAGTAACATGAATGGCAAGGATGAGGGGGGAATCCCAATCTGTTCTAAATATAACAACAATGAATGTCTTTAATAACATCTATTTTGCTTGAAACGATATCAGTGTTTCTGTAATGTTCAGTAATCTTTAAATTTCTTTCACTGCACTTTTACCCAAGGAAAGTATGATTTTTCATTTTTTTTTAATAAGCAAAATGTACTTTTGTTTTGGGAGCAAAGGGAAAATCAGAAGAAGCAAGTAATATATATATATATATATATATATATATATATATATCAATTCCTACTTAGATCAACAAAGAAAATTTTATTTTAATTATTTTTTATTAAATAATTAATATAAATAATTTATCAAAAAAATTATTGATCTTTGTAAGAATTGAACTTGTATTCTTCACTTTTACATGAAAAATAGCAAAATCCTTGCATTTTACTGATTTTGCTACTGCCTGTTGATTTCAATTTTCATTACAAACTGCTAAAACTCTATTTAAAGTGTTAAAAAGGAGTTACATTTAATTAATAAATTAACATTAAAAAAACTTTATTAACGTCATGCATTATCTACTACATGTTTGAAGAAATGTATTTAGACTTGAGTGGATGAATAAAAAAACATTTTATTAAGGATTGAAAATGTAAACTATATATATATATATATATATATAATTGAATCAGCTAAACGCTATCTACTTTCCCACACTCCAAGTGCAGGGACAGAAATTAGCCAGCTTAACAAATTCCTCTAAAAGATCCCTAGGATTCCCTTGCATGAGCTGTACATGTGATTGACATTTGTTAAATATTCTTTTTGAAATCTGAAGGTATAATTTAAGAGGGATAAAAATTTAATAAGCTTTTTCGTCGTTCTGTGTTGTCCATGCTGCTTTTACTTGTACATAATGCCTACTACCCGTTGTAGAATAAAATGAACTTAAAAATTCAGTCTGTCTTCTCCATGATTTCGGCTATTCACTATCTCTTTATAATGCTTAAATACAGGACTGAAATGGTCTTTTAAGTGTGTGGAGAGTTATTTTTTGTATTACTAGGTCAAATAGATTTCAGACCTGTTTTAAAATTTAGTCCCAGATAGCAAGATAGTCTAAAATTTATCCTGTGAGTCAGTAAAACTCTCTTGATGAATTTCAGTTTACATTGGGAATGTTTTATATAAATGCATGATTTTAGTCTTCTCTACAGTCAGAAACATTAAACTAAATTTTTAAATAAAGTAAACAGATTTACATTTTTGATTTGAAGATGACAAAACAAGAAGATAGAAATCAGACTGAAATCTCACTTAAAAAAACATAATTTGCTCTCAAAACATAATGCAAAACATTCATTAAGTAATTTTTTTTCTTCAAATGAACTATGTAAAATTGGATATATTTCATACCAAAAAAATATTCAAATTTATAATAATGTAATTTATAGTTCATGTCCTTTTACAATATTGAAGTTTATATTGGTTTTTACCTATGTTTAAAATTTTGGTTACTCATACTGAGATGCAGCACTCACTATTGTTGTGAATTTAGCTATTATTTTATTAAGGTGAGGCTTCTCAGCATTCAATACAACAGTTTCTTATGCTTTCAGCATTTCTGTTATTTCATAGGATGGTTGTTGTACTGTTGAAGTTACCTCCTACTCTCTTCTGCAATTGTGTATTATAGTTCTATTACATCTTAGGCACTTATTTCCTGCTGTGCTTATATTAAGGCTTGCATATTATTGAGTTATTTTTCCTCATATCATTATGTGAAACTAAGAAACACCAAAGTGTCTCACTTTTTTGGTGATTCAATTAACTATGTCTTATAGTTCCTTTTTAATCAATTGATTATTATGCAATTCATTTGTGATCAGAAGTTTTTCCTAAGTGAAGTTGATTGTGGGTGGCAAAAATTATTGCAAGCTAGTACAGAGCTGACTATATTTTATGAAAATTTTATAATTCTTATATAAATATTCTTCAATGGTTATCTAATTTTAAATATTTTTTTCTTCGAATGATGCCAATTTTTGATTATTTGCATAGTTAAAGTTTAACTGTTGTTAACAAATATTGAACTTTTTCTTATCAAGTGTGTATTATATATTTAAAGCTTCACTAAGGAAGAGGACAACACTATGAAAGGTTTCCAGTGGGTGGGAGACATTTACATTTTTTACAGAACTTGGTATCTATAGAAAGCAACTTCTGCTCAATAATCATGGGAGAGGAAAATTCAAATTGTAACAATTTTTAGAAAGCCACAGTAAACCTTTGATCCTGATTTTACTGTTGTCATATGTCAAATAATTATTTTAAACATTATCTCCAAAAGACTCCCCATTTTTTGACACAATATATGATGTTGTTATGTCCAATGATGTGCAAAGTGCAAAGAATTTAGATTCCTCCTAAAGTTGGTGATCAGATTCACTAGTTCTGGAGCCTGGTGGCTAAGGAGGTTTTCAATTGGTGGTACTCTAAGTTGAAGGAGGGAATAGGTAATGGTGCGGCAGTAAAAAACATTATCTGAGGTTAGTTGTGATGGAGGGCAGTACTTGCAGGTGGGATAAGATTTTGCTGATGATTTTCATGCTCTTGAAATGTCCGGTGCATCGTAAAGCAATTGTAGAGGAGAGTTGGACCGTCTAGATCGGGGATTGTTGCCTTGCTGAAACACTGATTGTGGATTCTCCACTTGGCAACAGTATTCAAGTCTGTGGAGATGACTGTTAGAAGTTGATTTTGGTCACATGCTTCTTTTGCAAGGGCATCTGCTCATTCATTCCACTCAATTCCCACATGAGGAGGGATCCACTGGAGAGTTCAAAATATGTTTAGTGAATGGAGGAGAATATTAATTTCTTGTGTCAGTCTTGTCTTACCATTCTGTATGGCTTCGAGTGCTGATTTTGAATCTAAGAAAATTACGATTTCTTCTATTGAGTTGTTGGGAGTATGAGAAGTAAGAGCCCCTTGAATAGAAATTAGTTAACTAGTAAAGTTTGAGGCAATCTGGGCTGTGAGTATTTTGAGCTTGATGTTATTTCCTGAGGGATGAGTGATGGAGATGCCTGCATCTCCTCTATTGCAGTCAATATCAGAGGAGAACCACCCATAGACTATTACAGCATTTACTTTGACGTGTGAGTGAATAGTTTATAACATATACTGTTTGCTCACATATATAAGGTATAGTTCATCATATATAAAGATTACTGACTATTTAAAAAATTTCAATTGTCTTGAGAAAGGATTTTAAAATCTGTGAAGACATTCTGTTATTAACAACTGTAAATAACATTTTCATGTTTGATTTTTGAAATAAAGGTATTATGCAGTTGTCAGATCAAGGAGAATGATTGAAAAAGCTTAATCTTGATATAATAAAATAAGCTTTTTCCTTTCTTTTTCTGTTCTTATAAATTATGACTGGATACAAAAAAGAAAAAAATAGGGAGGGGGAACATCATTCAATTTTAATAAAAATTTAACCTCTTGATTAATGTAGTTTGCAGTTCAATTGAATTTGACTAATTTAATTAATCTAAGAATCATATCTGTAAGCTATTATCAAAATATATAGAAGGTCAAAAGTCACTTCAGAAATTGTGGGAAATAACTGAGGTTTCTAATGATATGATTCTACGGGCAGAAGATTTTTAGAAGACAATTTTACTTAAATAAAATATATTGAGGTTGGAAACAAAATGAAACATTTGATGCAAAATGCTGTGTGCAGATGAATTGAAAAATTTTTGAAATGCAAGAGGACTTAGATGATGTGTAAACAGTACCTATTGCATATTGAAAATATTGGCAAGCAAATATTACAATCTCAAAATGAGAACTGGGGTAGATTTTAGATGAATTAAATTTTCAAAATGAAAAGTGAAAATAGAAGAAAGAAGTAGAAACTCACTTCAAATTTAAGTTTTGGCTTAATATTTTCAAGATGAGGCTAAAAGGCATATTTAGTGCTCCTTCCTCACACATCTCTAAGTATTAATCAAGAAAGTAATGGCACTTTTTATCATAAATAATGAAAATGTTTTTATTTCACTTTATTATATATTTCATATATAGAAGTATAAATAGTTTTTAATATTTGAATTTTTTAAAAAAGGTTGGTTTTTACCATTCGCTTGAAAAGTTTTTGATTATTTTCTTCATTAAAAGTAGTAACTCTAGAATATGTTTCATTGGAAATGTTGGCTTAAATTGAATCTGTACCCCAAATAGGATAAAGAGAATGATGTTTAGTATACAAAAAGATTTTTTTGTCAGAATTTTTATTTTTTTTTATGGAAAAAAAACCTATAAATTACTAAACCGTAGAAATGTGTTATTAAAAACTATTTCATTACAATTAAACTATGTTAAAAAATTTAAATTAGTGCCTTTCAGTAGTAAATTAGTACCCTTAAGTACCCTTCATTTTCATATTTATCAATTAGCCAATATTTTGTTGATATCTACAAATGATTTTTGACAAATGATCCTTGGGTTAATTGTTCTAAGCTTAGTGTTAAAATGTTAAGCTTGTTATATATGCAGCGGCTCAAACAGTTGAGAGTCCCCTTACTTTTATTTAATAAATTTGTCTTTCAATATAAATAATACAGTAACAAGGAGTCCAGATATATATTTTTTATTTTTACACATAGCAAATGGTTTAATTTAAAGTAAAAATAAAGAGAAATCAATCAAAAACGTCTACATTATAAAATATCAGAAGCAATTTAAATAAACATACACAGATTTTTATTTCAAAAATTTGAGAATATATTAATAAAATTTTTGTAATATCTCACAAAGAAAGAAAGTGTTAACATTTCCTTGCATGTCTTTTGGCTTTTATAATAACCTTTAAATGTTGTGATGCTGATTAAACCAATATTTGGTGGTATTTGAAGATATTTTACCTCTTCTTCTTAAAACAATTGTTTTATAAATAGGATCAGTTTCTTAATTTTGTTTTTGAACCACTATTTTGAATATGGCCCACAGATATTCAATAATATTGATATCAGGAGTGAATGAAGTGAATGTAAATCCTGTTTACAATGAAAAACACCATTATTTTAGAATCAAGGACATTCTTTTTGGGGTCATTGTCCTGCTCAAACATGAAATTCTCCATCTAAACCAAAAAATTTAGCATTTTCTTCAGATTGCTATGACCATATGGCTCATCCAACTTTCTGCAGAAATTTCTTAAATCATAGGCAGAAATGTAAGTGAAGAACTGAGCAAAATGTTATTAGACAAGCTAGATATAAAAGTCTAATAGGTAGAGAGACACTGTTCATCAGATTGTAAATTCAGAAATTGTTTGAAGTTTTCAAAAACTCTTCACTTAAAGACCAATAACTTTTGAAAGAAAATTATTCTTAATGATGAAAGAAAATTCAACAATTTTGGTAGTGGCAGCTGTTACATTTGGAGAAAGTCTAATGCTGCTTTGAATTTGTGTGTTTTACAATTAGATGTGGTGGTGACTCTATCATGATCTTGGGTGGTATGACTTCATCCAAGATAGAAAATATAGTTCTTACAGATGGCATTATGAACAATATGGTTTACTTCAATAAGTAATCTGAAGGAAAGTGCTTAAATATTTGCTTTAGATGTAGAATTTCATTTTCGAGCAGGACAATGACCCCAAAAAGAATGTGCCTGATTCTAAAATAATGGTGTTTTTCATTGTAAACAGGATTTACACTCACTCTATTCACTCTTGATTTCAATATTATTAAATATCTGTGGGCCATATTCAAAATAGTGGTTCAAAAACAAAATTAAGAAATTGATTGTATTTAAAACAACTGTTGCTAGAAGAATGGGTAAAATATTTTTAAATACCATCAAAAATTAGTTTAATGAGCATCACAACATTTAAAGTTTATTATAAAAGCCAAAAGACATGCAATGAAATGTTAACACTTTCTTTCTTTGTGAGATATTACAAAAAATTTGTTGATATATTCTCAAATTTTTGAAGTAAAAATCTATGTGTGTTTATTTAAATTGCTTCTGATATTTTTTAATTTAGAGGTTTTTGATTGATTTCTCATTATTTTTACTTTGAATTAAACCATTTATTCTGTGTAAAAATAAATATATGTTTGGACTTCTTGTTAATGTGTTATTTGTATTGAAAGACAGATTTATCAAATAAAAGTAAGGTGACTCTCAATTGTTTGAGCCATTGTAAATTAAAAAAAGGGAAACTGCATAATCTTATTTTTAACTTATCTAAAACTGAGCTCTTCCACTGTAATTTTTTTAGAGTTAAAAAAAATCCTTAGCTGAAAATGTTTTTTTAATATTATTATTATTATTATAATGTTTATATTTAGCAGATAAAAAAAATAGTTGAGCTGAAAAGGCATTATGATTACCTATCTAAAAATAATTCTCTATTCATAAAAAAAGAGATATTTGCAGTAAAAGGGTTAGACTTAAATATTATGCCAAAATAAAATTACTGTGCAGTGAAATTCATATTCCAAAAATGTTTTATTGTTATTCTTTGCTCTCTCTTTCATTAGCATCCAGATTAAGCTAACTGAACATCAGTGCTGCGCATAAACATTTTTTTCAAGTCCATCAATAAGTTTTGAATATTGATATTTTAATTTCAAGTTTAATTTATAAATTGCCAGCAATTTTAATTAATATTAGCTTTTGTTTTTTTCCAGTGGGTGATTCTAATTTTCGAGCCAAGGATATTGGCTTCCGTGCCCAAAAGAAATTGCTGAGTCGCATGGCAAATAAGAGTATAGCCAAAGTGTTTATTGATGATACAACAGGATGCCTTTTGGACAACCTCTACCGATTAGGAAGAAGTGTATCTGGAAATAAAAAAGATGCTGAGAAGGTGGTAAAAAATATTATAAAGGTTAGTTTCAGCTTTCTTCTCATTATATCTATATAATTATAAGATTTAATTAAAATATAAAAGCCATCTCCTAGGTTTTTTTTTTTTTTTTTTTTTGCTCTTCTCTGATTTCTATATGTGATATATTTCGATGATTTGGGGATAATTAGATCTTTACCAGTCTTATAATATGAAAATATTTTCATTTTAATTATATGGATAAAAATTTTGTGTTCATTCACATTCCAATTGTTGACCAGTTAACAGTTAATTTTGAATAATTTATGATAAAGATAACTTTAAAATGATGTTTTAAGCTAGGAAATTGGTGTAAATATTATCTTATTATTATTTCACTTTGATGTTTGCTTGTGTATCTTATACTTCGTTGCAGCAACTGTGGGTAAGGAGTAGATGATATACTATAGAGATGGAATAATCATAATGGAATAGATTTTGCAGTAATTTTAACAGGATCACTCAGCAGTTGGTGAATACTTCAACATTCTTCTAACAAATGAATTATATTTTGAACAGAATGTTGTTTTTGAAGCTCGAAAATATTGCTTTAATTTTTAATTGATTCAACTGATTGTGTACATATGTTCATCCAAGCATACATTTTTACATTAATATCAGTTTAAAACAAGACTGTAGAATTTTTCATACTCATGATTATTCCTTTTTTTAATCTTCAAATGTGAATTTTTATTAATATTTATCATATTTAGATTAAATAGGAATTAAATTTTTTTGTACAAATTAATTTCATCATTTCTTTTGGTAATTTTGTATTATTTTTCTCTTTTAAAAAATCTGATATATTAAGAATCTGAACAGCCTCTTAAAAGTTATATTGCATCTAGCTTTGAACACATTTTGTTACTAAATATCTTTGAGTTTATTGGAAATAAATTTCTGTTTTAAACTTAAAGAGAAAACTTATTTTTAAAAAATTAATAATGTTCTCTAATTAATAACTTATAATTTTATGAAAATCAGAAATGATTTAAATTGCATTGATATTGATAAAACTCTAGTAATCTAGGAAAATGATTTTAAGTGACGATGCTCTCCATTTTTCTATTGTATTGGATCTGCAGGAATTTTATTAACTTCCTCAATATCACACATGCCACTTTTTCTGCAGAAACAAGGATTTCAGCATTTTCAGAATGGAATTTTATTCTTTTTCAGATTGATCCATTCTCATTTATGTAAGAATTCATAAATATTTTTTGGATACTTTTTATTTTATTTTATTGCTCAATTGTACTTCTGTGCTCTTAGATTTGGAGTACAGTTTATTATTTCATTAATTTTAGTTTTTTTTTCTTTCCATTCTGAGTATTAGTCATGTCTGATTCATTTATGATGAGATTTGCGATATTTCATAAAATTCTTCAATAAAATATTATCTACTCGTTGATTTCTTGTTGAAATATGTAAAAATTTTCAATTTTATGAGGCTTCAGCAACGAAAATCTATTTGTTATTATAACAATTCCTGAAAATAACTGAATTGTTTAAAAACATTTCTTGTATTAGTCTTTTGTCTTTGTTTTATTAATATTGGTAGCGTTAAAACAGATGCAAATTCTCTGAAAAGTAAGTTCCAAAATATAATTTTTGAATTTTCTTTCTTTTGTGTACTTAGATTTCTTTTTTTATATTGTTGATCAGTGCCCTTGAAGAATTTTAAGTAATTAATTTAATAGAATCTTTAAATGTGATTCGTACTTGTATCTAGAATAATCATACATACATTCATTTCTAATCTCATTGAAAAAGTGTATTATTTTTTTTATTGGAATAAAATATCAAAATTTTTGTTTTCTTGCTGTGTTAAATTAATTGTAGCCTTTCAGAATTCTACTCAAAAATTAGATGTGATATTGTAATATTAAAAACTGTTGAATCAATCATTATTCTTTGATAACGAAGTGTTTTGATCATAAAAATATATACTGGTATCAGTATTTGTGAGATTTCCTAAAAAAAAGCGATTAACAAAAATACAGAAGGTAACAACATATTTCTGACTAACGTGGAAATTTCGGATCTTTTTCTAAAGTCATGCAGGCTATTTAATTGTTGTAAAATTAGATCTAGGAATCTGGGGCAAGCAGTTTGAATTTATTACATATTGTTATTAGACAAATGTTTAAGTCAATGATTGAAGGATAGGAAATCTGAGTATTTTTATCTCTGGGATAAATTTTTCAGAACTGCATTTTTTTTTACTTTCCTGAGTAAGCATTAAGATGATGGGGAAGGATTTTATGAGATTTGTCTTAGAAAATGATGATGGAAAATTGAATAAATTACTATTGAAACGAAGATGTAGAAATTGAAGAATTTTAATTTATTTTGATTAGAATGATTTTTATCTTGTTGCTTTCATATGATCTAGTGATTGTGATAATATTATTTTCTTGAATGATAGCTATTATGTAGTCTTTTATCATTAGCTTCAAAAGTGATATTTCATGCATAAATATGAATATTTAGAAATATTGAGTCTGTAAAGCCTAATGATAAAAAAAAGTTTTATATCAGTGTACATTTATTGCACAATTATAATTTAAAACAAACCTTTCCTTTGTTGTGATAAGATATAGAGCATCTAATTATTTGACATAGTAAATTAATGTTAATAATTTTGTTGTCAAAATTCAGGCTATAAAGAGAATTAGCATATTAAATATTCTAGTAGGCATAGTAAAAATGATTGATTTATTTTATTTTTTGAACTACTAATTTTATTTTAAGGGAAAATATTTTAATTTTCTAATTATAATAATTTCCTCTCTTAATTATTTCTTTATTAAAGATATGGATCTCAAAATAAAACTGTAAAAACATGATTTTAATAGAAATTTTTTAAGTAGATTGAAATTTGGCTCACATTTATAAGATATTTTAACTTTTTAGGAACATTCTGAATTTCTTCCTCATGTATTAATTGTGTCTTAATTTTTAAGAATAATATTGCTACATCTGAAGTAGGAAAATTTTACTTTCTACTTTTTAATATATATTTTATAATGCATGTTTATAACAGGATTGCCATGGTGCTGAAAAGGGGCAGATAATTTAAATATCATTTAAATATAAAAAGAATTAATTTTCATTAATAATAAAAATGAAAATTTTGAAAATTTCTATAATTGGAAAAGGACATAGAATTTTAGTTTGTGCGTATATATATATATATATATATATATATATATATATATATATATATATCATCTAAAAAGTGTGGATCTCTCTAAATTTTGTAAGTATATAAGGTCATTACCTTAGCTCTGAAACAAAACTTTACCATCTCATTTCTTTTCTACTTGCTTGCTTTTTCTTCTCCATCGATCATTCTATCTTTTAAGAAAGAGAAAAAATGTTGGTGTTGGAATAGCGACCAATTGCTACTTGAATACTGGTAGAGTTATTTAAACTTTAAAAAAAGATACTTTTTAGCCAAGTGCCTTAGTGGGCAGAATACTAATAAAGAAATAAGTATTTGAATGAATGGGCAAAAATTTGGGTTTTTTTAAAACTACGTTTGGTTTAAAAACAAATAAACATTGCAATATTATCTGAAAACATTGTTTGATTATCTTGACTTCTTTGTTCCAAAGCACAAATATCCACTGTATGTTCAGAATTTACAAATATCTAATTTGAAATTTCCCTGAAAACACAAAGTGAATACTAAGAGCAATTTGATTCCTTTAAATTATTTGCATTCTGATATTTTAAGATTCAAAAATCTTTCTAATTTTTAAGCAAAAAAAAAAAAAAAAAAAAAAAAAGGATTTTTGTATTGTTACATGACAATGCAGCTTTGGAAAACTGATTTAGTATCAAGAAAAATATGCTTGTTGAAAGTTTGAGGCAAGATTCTTCAATTGGTATAAGAACTGTGGTGTAATAAACTTTCTTTAGGATATTTGAAATATTCCAGCTTCAAGATATTTGTCACAGTATGTAAAATTCATGCATGTTAACTTTCTGCTGCAGAACATAAGAAAAAAAAAATTTCAGGGGAAAAAGAGTTTAAAAAGTTCAAAGCAACTTTACAAATTTATTGCAAGAAGAAAAAACAAACTAATGACTAAAAAAAATTGATAGAAATATGTTGAAATATATGAATTAAAGGATAGGGGGGAATAAAAGTTGGTAACTTTTTTTTATGTTAAGTAAATGGTTTATATCAAGATAACAAGAATTCTATTTTGTTTTATTTCACTCCAGACCTTAGTTGTATATAACTTTGAATTGGAGAGTATGAGGTAAATTATTTGTCATTTTTTTCCATTAATGTGTAAATTTTGCTTCTCTAAATTCAAAAATTCCTAATTCTAACCCCCCCTAAATTCTTAATGTCTTTCATTCAATAAATTAAAATTGCTTTTTTTTCCTGTATGGAAATATTAACAGATTTAATGTAGTATTATTTCAGGTGATTTTGAATTTCTGCTTATTTCCCCTTGTTTTTCCATTGATAAAAATGAGAAGGTATTGTTATTTTAATTAATACATGCAGGGAAAACTTTTTTCTTCTGGATTTGAATGGCAACCCTAATAAATATAATGCAATTGGAAAATAAAATTAATATTTGTCAAATTGTATTCATTTTGGTACTAACTGTGAAATCAATTTAATATATTGAGAAAGAAAAACTGAAATTATTAAAATTTATTTTTGTCATTATTCAATTTTAACTGTTCAGAATTTCTTAACTTTGTTAGTATATGAGAAAATGAATGGAAAAATGATTTCAATATTCCATTCTTACAAATATAAAAAAGATACGTAGTTGAATTAAACTGTTAAAAATATTTTTTTGGATGAAATTATTTATTCCAAAATAAAAATAAATGAAATAAATTTGCATCAATAATGAAATGGTTTATAATAGTCATTTGTCATTCTATAGGACTATCTATATTATAGTTGATGGCAAAAGTTTTACAGATTTTTTTCATCCATTTTTATTGCTTTGTGGATTTTTCATTAAAATAAACTTATGTGTTAAAGGGGGGGGGGATTTAATATTGCAATTTAATTTGCTATTTTCAGTTAAGAATTGAGGAACTAACATAAATATAGTGAAATATGCATGAGTAGCTGTCAAACTGAATTGCTCTTAAATTTTCCTTCATTTTGAAGAGGGGGTAGGGAGAGGATGAGAGAATTGAAATTGGATAGAAGAAATATAAATTTTTCATTTGAATTTTTATTTGTTAATATTAGAATGATTTTGATAATTTTACTCATATATATATTTTAGATTGTGATCAAGATTGGAATTTTATATCGTAATGACCAGTTCAATCAGGAGGAGCTGTGGACTGCTGAGCAGTTTAAACACAAGTTCCATTCCACTGCCATGGCAATTATAAGTTTCTTTGAAGTGGAATTTTCATATGACAGAAACTTTCTTCTCCAAGCACTGAATGAATGTAGAGCACTTCTGAAGAACCTGGTATCCAGACATTTGACTGACAAGTCGATTAACAGGATTGATCATGTCTTCAATTTCTTTGCCAATCCCAGTTTTTTGGATGATGTTTTCAGTCGAGACAGTAGCCATAAAGAGCTTCTGAGCAAAATAGTTTCTGATATGCATAAATTAATGGAAGATGGTTCCCTTTAATAAAAAATGCCTTTCTCTTGGGGGCAGAAGTTTACTTTTGGTCCTTGAAATTTGAATTCATCCTACTTTATTTGAAAGTGGCCAAAAAATTTGTCCTAGCCTACTAAAAAGTTATTATATACTTATAATAACAATTTTCTTATATTTTAAAGCTGTATTTTAGCCATGGAATGTCCCTCCCCTTAAAAAAACATTTTCAAGATACAGTTTGTATATTTTCTTTCATAAAAATGAGGTTAATTCATATGTTAGTCTTAATGAGGAAAAGGTACAGGGGATCAGGATTTGTATTGTATCATTGTTCTTAGATGTTAAATAATGCATTTTTACTGATATATTATTTCAAGATCAAGTATTAGAAAAAAATATTCTAACCCTGACTCTGGAAGTATTAAATATTTTAAATAATGTATCCTCTAAAATTAATAATATTATTTGGTTTTGTTGAATCTTAGAAATTGGACCAATTAGAAGGAGGGAGAGGGCAAACAACATGATAAAAACTATAAGAGGGTACTGCTCATCTATTTGATCCCAAGTTTCTTTTAGAATGTAATATTTATTGTATTGTCATAAAATTTAGTTTAATATTCTCATTGAGTAAGCTAATTTTCCTGGCAAAGTCTTTGTTGCCTTCTGATGTTTCCTACTATTTTCTAATGTTACCAGTTGTTTGATTTACATAAATTTAAAAAATGTTTTATGGAATATTTTGTACAGTTGTTCATAATTATTACATTAAATTGTAAAACTTATTGAAAATGTTTTCTATGGATGAAGTTGTGCCATAGTTTATTTTTGATACATACTTTCTAATAATTTTTTAAAGCTTTACATGTGTGATATTTGTGTACTTTTAATTTAGTCATATCCTCTACTTAGGTATCTGAATTACTGAGAATGGTATTTTAGCATTTCATGTATTTCTATGTAATTACTTAAAATAGCCATTTTCTTCAATAAAAACAATGTATTTTACATTATTTTATTTAATTAAGAACAAGAAACTTTTTTCCCCAAATATGAATGGCTTAGTTAAAAGCTGTAAATATTTTTTTAAAAAATGGCAGTTGTGTTATTTTTTTTTTCTTCTTAAATTGTTTTATACTATTTTAAAAAATTGTTTTATTGGATTTTTATTTTATGAATAGAATGTTTAATTTAGTCACTTTTTATCAAAATTATATCATTATAGCATAGAAATTATAATGAAGAAAGTTTATCTTCAGAATGAGTTATTTTAAATGGATTTGCATCTTTGATTTTCGACTATTTTTAGAGCACTTAAAGTTTTTATTATATAGTTATTAAACACATAATTTTCAGACAAAATTTGTTGCACTTTTGTAAGAATGTTTTCTTAAATTAATAAGTAATTGTTAAAATGAATATAGTGATTTTATTGCAGTCCATTTTTAATAGTTGTAAACTTAACAGATAGTAAGATTTAGCTAGATTAGCCATCACTAATGCACAATTTTTGGCATGTGTAGGATTCATGTAAGTATTGTTATGCATATTTTACTTTTAATATGTGAAATACAGTTAATTATGCAATTTCCTCAAAAATATTGTACAATTTTCTTTTTATGTTCATGTAGTTAAATAAATAAATATTTTAATAAGAATGTGAATAAAAACATTCAAAAATTTTCAGCCTTTTATTTCAATTAGTATCTTCAGAAGTTAAGTTTCTTACTTACAAATAATTAAGTTTCTTACTTACAACTAATTTTGAATTTTAAAAGATTCTGTTGAATTCAGAAATTATTTCCTTTTGTGAAATACAATTTTCCGCATTTTTATTTATAGTTCATAATCATGATTTGTACTTTCAATGATTATTAGTGTATATTTTATAATGTAAAGAGAGCTTGTTGTTTTGAAAAAGTCTTCTTTACAGACTGTGATTAATATGAAACTTAAAGCATTTCATGATGTGATATTTTCCTTTGCTTAATTATATTTGAAAAAGGTGAAATCAGAAAATGCTCAAATTTGGTGATATTTCATCTTTTTTTTAAAGAATAAACCTTATTAGTCTTTATTTATGATCATTTTATGAATTGCTATTTAAGAAATACCATGATAAAAAATCTTCAATGTATTAAAATTTGATTTGCCGTTTCATTTAATTGATTAATTAAATTCTGTGGAAAACTTTTCCTTGTTACTACTGAGGTAAGGTTTATAAATTTATATAAGAGAATGTATGATTTTCCAATTCCTTTTGCACATTTTTATGATAGGGAAATTATTTTTCATATTTATTTTTGTGTATTCAAAGATAAATTAATATATATCTTTTTTTAAATTGTGATTTAATGAAAATTTATATTTCTTTTTCTCTTCATACTTTTCCTTTGAATGCTGATGTTATTTATTTGATTGTTTTTATTTCATCCAAGTTTAGATTTATAATTAAGCATGATGAAAATAATTTAAAATTATTATAAATGTATGTTTTTGTATTACTGAATTTATTAATTGTACATAAAAACTGATCAATTTTTTCACCACTTTCTTGTTGTTTTGACCAATTTTTCCATTGAAATTTTACAAAATTAAAACTTGCTGTTATTTATAACTAAGTTTTTGAATGACTTTTATTACTTTTAGACATTGTCTTTAGAATATGTGATTGTGATCTGCTATTGCTCTATTATTTAATACATTCATTTATAAATTGTAAAAAGGTTTCAATTTTTTTAAAGAAAATCATGTGATGTAATTGAATTCTTTTCATTTTTGTGTTAAACTTAGTGCCAATTACTGGTAAGAGAACAAACTTTTTTCTAACCTGCTATATTATGTTAAAATAAATTTCAGGTATTTATACTTTTTATATGAAGCTTTAATTGGAATCTTTTTACAATTGAAAGTAAATGTTCTAACCTTTTTAAAATTGAAACAGTTATCTTATTATTTATTAGGATTAATATTAGGGGAAATAAGCTGAACATGTCTCCTTATATATATACACTTCATAGTCATTCCTTAATGTGTACGATTTGAAAAGTGTTGCTCAATATTATTTTGGAGCATTGAAAAATTGAACAAATTGTTTTAAGCATTTAAGTGTAAAATAACTACTTTTTATTGCTTGTTGCACTTTTAGGTGTTTTTTCTATTTCATTGTTTGCAAATTATTCATTAATTTTGTTATGAATTTATATATTGTTCTTGTGACTGTATTATTAGTTTTTTTAGATATTTTTGAGGGAAATTGGTTTATATTTCCTTTTTATATTATGTCATCTCCCTTTTTGTACTTTCTTTTTGTAATATTGCTATGCAGTGTTGGTATTTTTAAAAAACTGTCTTTTTTTTTTTAAAAAAAAAAATCTTTCATTTTTATTTTTTATAAAAATTTATTTAAACCAGACCCAAAAATATTTTATATCTGAAAATGGCTCTCAATGATTTTTGAATCAGAATAGATGAATTTTTTAATTATTAATAAATCAGTATTATCAATGAAGAAGGGAGGAATTTTGTTGTTCATGATCAAGAATTATCTTTTCTTTGTCCGTCTTAACATTCAGTAACCTGATTGTTTAATATTTTATTACCTCTAAATTCTAATTTAAAATACATTTTCTGTTTTAAAACATTCTGTGTAAACATGGCTATGATTTCTGAATATGTGCTTTACTAATTATCCGACATAAAGTAATTATCTACTTCTTTCTTTCTTCTTTTTAGATTTGACCAGTCTGAATCATTTAGCTGACTGATAGGATATTGTTATAGTGAACGGACTAATTTCAATATTTGAAATTCATATTAATGGACAATTGAGATTTTTGTTTTGGTCGTCTGAGTTTAATGGGCTTTTATAATCTGTAATGAGGATTCGAGATTATTTTTTTTTCTTCAGTTTGTTTCTTTCTTCTTTTCATTCATTAAATGTTTTTTTTATTAAAATTTAACTTAAAAAGTTTAATTGTCGTAGTTATTATATATTAAATTCAAATTATTGTTTATTTATTATCTACTATTTATTAAAACTTATTGAAGAATATATCTTTATTACCATTTTTAATTTAAAATTTCTCATAAACATGTTATGTTGTAAAACATATTTTCATTTATGTCTGAGCCCTTATTGTTGTCTTTTGAAATCTTGCTTTTTAATTCCTTTTTTCCCACCCCCTTTTTTTTCGAAATTTGTGAGTAAATCATCTTTTTATATTGTCATTTCAAAATTAGCTAAGTATCACATAAATTTTAAATTACAGTATAACCAGTGATACATTTCTTTTGGTACCTCATTTCAATATAAATAACAACTTGTATTCTGTAGAAAAGATCTACTTTTGATTTGCTTTATTAGTTTTCCATTTAAAAATGACTTGCATTTTTTTGAAGATTTCTGAGTTTGTTTATCCAACTTCTTCTACACCACATGAATATATTTAAGTCTCAACTTTGCATAATTTGGGTGAAGCCTATACAGATATTAGACAATCTCATAATACCTTACTTTACTATTGAAGTCTTTTAACAATATCTCACCCAATATGGGTCATACTGATTTACCAACTAAATGTAGGTAGCCAAATATATTACTTTACAAAAAGTATTAATTAACAAATGCTTTTTTTTTATTTGATTGAAATGTTGCATTTATTACTTGTAATAAGAATTATTTACTGAGTGATATTGTATCCTGAGTAATTAATCTGTGTTGAATATTATGACGATAGCTATTCAAACTATGCAAGTAATGCAATCTGAATATCTTTGTGGCTTGAATTTCATATTAATTGAATTTGTATTTGAACTTATTGAAGTATGATTGCTTATTACATGGAAATAACATTGAATATTTTTATTAATGTGTGTAAATTCAATTGCTTATTGAATGAGGTTTATTAATTTGCTGAATATGTGCTAATCCTTTTCTGTTTTTCATTACATAGGCTAATCCAAATATTTAATAAAATACTACATGTATGAACTTTCTCTTTTCTATTCAAGAACGAAATTCCTTTTTTTTTTTTTTTTAAGATAATCTAAGTTTAGAGCATGTTTTAGAATCATTGAGTATATATCTTTTCTTAGAAAAGATTTTTGAAATAGGATACTGTATTAAATAAATGTAGTCAGGTAAAGTAAAATGAACTGAAACATGAAAACACTAACATTTTTTCCAAATTTCACTATGAACATTTAAAAATAAATTTCCTTATCATACAAACCATTGCCATGTTTTCTGGATTTATTATACGATTGTGATTGAATAAATGGGGAATGACTGTTGTCTGTTTGAAATACAATTATTTATATAAAGTAAAAGTCAACTTTTAAAAATTTGTAAATATTGTTGGTATAATATATTCCATGTCAATATTTTTTGCATGATTTATCCTAATTATTTGATTATATGCATTTTTCATATCAATATTTTGTTTATTGTTGTAGATGATTTTTGACTCTATTTTTGTGATTTTCTAGACTTGCTGCATTGATTACAATAATTTATTATCATTTACTAGGAGATTTATATGGCTGATTATATAGGTTCTCTCTTAATTAATTTCTTGGAAGGCTGCATATTTCCATAAATTTCTTTTCAAGATTTTTTTTTCTATATGGAAATAATATAAATAAGAAAAATTCAGTATGCATATCTGACTATTATAATAAAGGGTAACTGCAAAGCCTTTTTAAAAAAATCTTTTTTATAATTTTATTTAGAAAACAAAATTGTCTAAATTATAACAAATTGTGGTGTAAACACTAAAGTTTATTTTTCTAGGTTGAATCTTTACCTATCTGTATAGTCACCAAACTCCTAAAGCCCAAGATGTTCTATGGCATGTTTTCATTAGCTTTGTATTATCATAAATGACAAAAAAGTTTTTTTATCATATCTTTAATATAGCACTATAGAATATATTCTTGACAAGTAGCCACTTTTTAACAACTTTCGTTTTTATCAACAATTTATTCGTAGTACACATATTTTCTAATGCCATTGGAGCACAAGACAAATTTTAATAACATATCTCATCAATGGTTTTTATGAACTGATTTAGAAACTTTGTAGGTTTCTGTATATAAAATTCATTTCTGTTCTGTTAAATTCTTAATGATAAACATAATATAAAATAAAATTAGCAAAACTATGCTTAAATAATCCTTTCCTTTTAATTTATTCTTCTTTCCTTTGTCTATTATTGTTAAAAATTTCTTGTGCAATAAATATTCTTACATTAATTTATTTAAATACCAATAAAAACAGTGCTACGGAATTATCAATATTTGTTTCGAAAATAGTTTACAGTCATTATAGTGAATTCAAAAACACTCTTGAATTAATAGGTTATACATCTTTCTGTTCCATTTATTTGAATATATTCTATTTATTAGATATGTATTCACAGTTTTTGATATTGTAATGAGTGAAAGGTGTTATTGTATTTAGAATCATATTTGGAACTTTGTTATAAAATAGGAGTTCTCAAATTTTTAAACAGTGTATCTTGCTGTTTTGAAATCGAATCTCAAGCAATCTACTTCATATTGAACACAATGAATTTTTTTTATCTGAGATGAGCAGCAATGCTCCTTCTGAAAGAGATTCCAAGTGCAAAGATGGAACTTTTTATCCAGAACATAATTTGTCATTTAATAATATTTTAATTTTAAAAAAATCTTATTTTTAGATGATTTTTAAAATGATTTTAGATTATTTTAATTTGTAATAAAAGTTACAAATTTTATTGTACTTCATAATTTGGGAACTCCTTTTTTTAGAGAATTCTTGAGATGATCCATTTTGCATTAATTTTGCAATAAGAATTTACTCTTTTTAAGAATATATTTTATAAAGTTTTACATTCAGACAGTTTTTGATGCATTTCTAATGATTTTTTTTCTGTACTTAAAACATCTTGAACTTTTTACTGTCCATCCAAGCTTATCTTGTGAAAATGTGTATAGATTAATAAGTCCTCTGTAAAGCGATGTAGCTCTATGAAGTATTACATGTGTATTGTATCATAAGCAATAAATTTTTGTAAAACTTAATCTTTGGGGATAAATTTCCATACTAATTTTGTCTCTCTCTGTTTCATTCTTGTGTTTTTAATGCTAATAAAGTTCTGGTATAAACTCTATTAATGACTGAATGCTAGTTTACATCAAATGGTTACCTAGCCAGTGGAAGACTTGGCTGTAGATGAGAAACTCTGTTACTAATGTGTGACTATTATTCTATCAAGTAAGCTTATCAGTTGAGTTGATCTGGAAAAATATTCCACTTCTGCCTAATAGTACCCCAAACCCTGTCATTGAGATATATATCATTATCGTGGAAATATAATTTGGAGAAATCTTAAATGTATACACATTAGTGTGACAATAAAATATCCCATTCCAAAAGCAATTAAATAAGTGAGTTATTAGGTTTGATTCATATTTTATCTATTCGTTGTTTTCTCCATGTTCTTTGAGACATTTTTGATCACATAAAAGTGAAGTTTAAAGTTGTAAAATCCAACATGTTAAAATGATAAAATATCACCAGTTTTGGATTATAAAACTGGCCTGTAATAAATGTAATTAAATTCCTACGAGGAGCCCTATAATAATAATAAAAAAAACTATTTAAAAAAATAGGTCCATAATTCATGTCTTACATTTATATTGATCACATTTAGTCTAAAAGAAAAAACAGTCTTATTTTCTATTTTTGCTCAACCTTTTTTAGCACTTCATTCTGAATGATGCATATTTTTCTTCTTATTATTAGGTAACAAGTTTTATTAAAAGCAAAACTCAATTTAATGTTTAGGAATTAAAGTAAATCAATATTTATATAAGAGCTGGTGTTTGTTTTTCGCAAACTTCGTTAGGCTATTAATAAAAAAAGAAAGGGAGAAACTTATTATCAAAAGGTATGTACAAGAATGGTTCCTTTTTCAACATAATTGGCGTAGACTCGGACATGTATCATATCAATGGATCAGATCTTCTGTCTCTTCATCGAAAAATGTTGCTGTCAGCAATGTGAGAGAGGCATTAAAGTTCCTTTGAAACCCCTCATCATCCCCCCAGCCTGTTTTTCAGTTTGAAGAAGAAATGTAAATCGCTTGGGTCTAACCCGCATTCTCGATGAAGGATGCCAAGACACAAGATTGTCACTACAGAAGATGTTCAACGATTGGATCACATGGTCTCTTGGGAACGACGACATGAACTGCTCGATGAACATGCGAAAATTGTAGCTCTGGAAAGTAAATGTTCAGTTATTCCCGCTCCATGTTCTTCTCTTTAAAGAATATTTGGAAAGTTTCCAGACTAATGAGGGTCTTCAATGGAATGTTTAGACTTATCTCACATCACTGGCGACAAAACTGTTTAAAGAAGATATCGAAAGATTATTTCACAAGTATGACAAATCTTGAATTTTCACGGCAGTTATGTCTAAAGCTAAACATGCTTGCCCATAACTTTTCATGACAAATTAATTTTCTTCTCTATTCTTTATCTTTTTAAATGACCCATGGACTTTTAAAGAAGCAAACAAGAAAACGCCCCTCCTTTGTTTTCCATCTCTTTTTGCACTAATTCTCACTTTCATTTGTATACAATTATACATTTTATTCCTTCTTCGAGTACAAAAGATAAGGAAAATTTTGATAACAGTTTTAAAAGTTAGAGGCAAATATCTAAATTGGAACTGCGAGTTACTGAATTTTCGATTTTCAATCAAAACTGAATTGTAAAGTAGTAATAGAGA
Source organism: Argiope argentata (assembly GCA_026289955.1). Taxonomy (NCBI): domain Eukaryota; kingdom Metazoa; phylum Arthropoda; class Arachnida; order Araneae; family Araneidae; genus Argiope; species Argiope argentata. The sequence goes on along the minus strand of JAOUZG010014841.1, from coordinate 1,541,477 downwards.
AAGACTTTAAGCTAACTGTAATTGTGATGAAATAATTGTTTTTATTTTTTTCTCTCCTTTTTACAATTCGTCAATACATAAATGCATTGATTTGATTTTCGATTTCATCAGGATTTCGTGGGATTGTTTGCCAGAAGCCAGTCAGCCAACCACACCAGAGGATTGTCCGGCTTCTGTCTGCACAATTGAATCAAGCCTTTCAACAAAATAGGATTGACCGTCTTGGAGAGATATTCCCCGGAAGCCTTCAGTTTATCATCAGCTTCAGACCTTACATTAGGAAAAAAATACTTAATTTCTTGCTCTGCTTTCTCAGTATTTTCACTGCCATATACAGCATTCCGTAAGATATTCTCCCCTCCAAACTTGGCACGGATACTGTCAGGATTCAATGATCTAGCCATCTTTGGATCTTCTGGACCCATTAACTTGAGCCATTTGGAGATGGCTCCTCTTCCAGCAACAATGAGAAGTTCTACTGGTCCGCTGGTCATGAAGTCCACGTACTCTTCTATGTCAGAGTTCTCGACTTTTGTGTCAGCATCAGCTATTCCGATGTCCGGCACGGCGCTTTTCGAAAATCCTGCGGCTTCAGCTGTCATCATGTTTCTATAGATCCGGTAGTATTTGTTGTCTTCTTCATCCAAGCGCCGCAGGAAGAAGTTCCTCACCTGTTCCGGTTTGAGATAGGTTCTTCTTTTCTTCAAGATAAGTAGACCCTCCTCTTTGATAGTAGATTCAATAGCTTGTGATTTTGGAATGGCGTTCGGCTTGATGAGAACCAGAGTTCTTTCGAATTCTTTATATTCTTCTTGATTCGAAGACTTTGCATTTTCATTTTCTTCTTCCATACTTTACAAGATTTATACTTTCCTCAGCAATTAGGCGTCTTCTCGTCCAAAGCTGGGTTGGATTTTTTTATCTACATAAATAAAAGTGACAATTCCTAAATATCTAGCATCTGAAGAAAATCCTGTAGAACACTGAATAAATAACCCATTTCTTCAAACTTAGCTTCTATATACTTTAAGTTTAAAATAGACTTTGAGGCCTATCCATTCAGTTAATAGATGACTTTTTACTAAATAGGTAGATACTGTTCCTTTTTTAGAAAAATTATCTTTAGTCTTTCATAAAAAGTTTTATTTGCCAATCGTATTGAATGAAAATGTTAACTCTTTCGGTACGTCTGACGTATTAGAGCATTCCGTATTTGTTTCAATTTTTTGTATTTTTAATTAGCTTAAATAATTTCAATATCATATACTAGTATATATTCTGAATGATAAGAAATAAATGAATTCTTACATGAAAGGTGTTGCCCTGACATGTTCAAAAAATTAAATGTGCTTCAAGTAGAGAAGTCATTTCAAATAAATATGTAGCAGAAGGATAGTCTGAGATGCCATTTGCAATGCCTGTTTAATTTTTTTGTATGATTCTTTAAAAGTTCGCATGTTCTGTGTAAAGTTTTCAAATCACAGAACAAGCAGATATATGTTTTTTACTTCTACTGTATAGCTTTTGACAGGGGGGGGGGGCTCATCTGTTAACTAGGAGTCTCTGGCATTACGAGATGAAAGCCATTCCAGCTGAAAATCTCAATTTATATGTTTGAATAACAATAAATATTAAAAAAAATTATTAGCTGCCTGTAATTAGTAGCTTTCAATGAATTTTAAAAATCATTTTTTTACTCTTAATTTTTCGGGTTGCATAAAATTTAATACTCAGGTGCAAACAATAATTTGATTTAAAAACAAAATTTTAGTTAATAAGAGAATTTTATATAATATTTTATTCGAAAGTATCTTTTTAAATTGAAAATATATGAATTTATATATATTAGTAAGAAATATGCCTAATTATATGCGTGAGGTCATTTGGTCGAGTGCTAATATAAAATGTTTTTTTTTTCTCCGGAGGGGCTTATATAAGTGTTGCACCTCTTAGCTGCCAACAGCTAAATTGATATGTGATAATTGTATTCTTTTTTGTACTTCAAATTTTGTTAATAAATATTAGAAAGATGAATCTGAGAGATTTTTATAAAGTTTTCATGACTATGAATTAAATGGTTAAATTTTTTTATTTATTAAAAATTAAAATTGCATAAAAATTATAATATATCTATATATATTCCGAATTGACGCACAACTCTTCAAGCTGTCTTTATAAAGACCAATCGATTGAAACAGATACATTAGAGAATTGCGATAAGGATGCAGTATTTTTTTTTGAAAATATTATTGAATTTTTTAAAAATGTTATATGACTATAATTTAATATGTTTTATTAGATAGTACCAGCGGGCGACCGAGCTCCGCTCGGAGAAAACAGGTATCGAAGCTAACTCGAATTTTTAAATTTGCAATTGTTATCTTTCAAACTTCAACCGAAAATCATTAGCAGTTTATTATGTTTATGCTGTTATAGGTTTATAATATGTTTCTTATGTAAGTATATATGTTTGGTTTTAATCGTACTTTTTTAAAAGAAAATTTAGTAAAAATATCAAAGTTATCCTTATTTTTTTCTGATGAATGTTGAAATATCGGACTTTGTTGACAGTGATTTGAAATCGAAATCAGCTCCTTAAATGCATTTTTGGAAATCTGAATATTTGGAAATTGGAATTTTGAACGAATCAAAAAGAACGAATCTTTTTAGTTAACGAACGAGCGCTAAATTCAAAATTTCAACAAAATTTCCCTTAATAAAAAGCAGTGGAATTAGAATCGTACTTTTTTGAAAGAAAATTTAGTAAAAATATCAAAGTTATCCTTATTTTTTTCTGATGAATGTTGAAATGTCGGAAATGTACGGTGATTTTCGGCTTGGCAACCATTCCTCGTATTATAGTATAAGATAAAATTAAAACTTAAGCTCCAAGCATGCGTTACGAGTAAAAGGGAAAAAATTATCTTATTAATTTGTTGCCATCAGATTGACAAAAACTCAAATTTAAAAAAATAAATTATTATTGCTCATTAAACATATAAAAATGCAATTTTCATCACGTGTCTGCATGAAATGAAAAAAATATATATGAATATTGATATAGATGGCAGTACGTTACTACTTGAAAATTTAAATAGCCATTATGGCGAACTAATAAAGTTTGAAAATATCCTATCTGTAACTCCGAACTGCTCAACCGTAGCGCTTCAAAACCGGCGCCAATCGATTCCTCGTGGTCAAAACCCCCAGACCCCCAAGTTTACCGGAGTTTATTAATTCTGGGGCGATTTTCGACTTGACAACCGTTCCTCGTATTATAGTATAAGATATATCTTCCGTTCTTTAGAAAAGCATCCAAATGCTAAATCAAATTATTCTTACAAAAAAAAAAGTCCCCCCCCCCAATTGAAAGTTTGGTTTAGCGAAGTAATTGGCTGTAGTTGAAAAGGATCTGATCTAATAAAAATTTAATAAAAGTTTATACAAATACAGCTATTAAATCTGCATACATTTTTTTTAAATATTGACCTTACATTTCGATATAATACATTTAATTGGTGATGAAATTCTCAAAACCTAAGTATTTTTCAGCTATTCTAAAAAAATATTCTGATGAAATAGTTTTATTAAATATTAAAAACATTCAGGATTTCATTTCCTTTTTAAAAAAATCAAAATTTGATTCAGTTTCTTTGTAACTTGATTTTAACTATCGATACAGCAATTTCTCGATATTTTCCCCCCTACTCAATTTTTTTAATGTAGAGAGTTTTATCAACCTGATCTTTTGAAAGTATTAAGTCAAGTGGATTTGAACAATTCGCAAGCTTTTGAATTTGGTTGGACGTTCAAGCATTCTTAGATATGAAACTTTTACGTTTGTTACATTACTTATCATGTTATTTACATGTTGCATATCAACAGTTGACATATATCAATGCTTCAAACAATAATTTTCCACATTTCATAAAAGTAGATATTTCGAAGATTCCATTAAATGGCATTTCTACACGATGTCTTAAGATTTTCATACCAAAACTTTGTCTGAAACAAGAAACGGAACTATGTTATATCAATACTGTAGCGAGTGTAAATATTACTTTACGTTTTAATTTTGTTTAAATTCAAATGAAATAATTCACAAAGTTTAAATAATGATTTTCTTTGTTTGATTATACCGTGCATTGCATTTCATGTTTTTCCTTAGATTTTTTAATAACTTTACTTAAATTTATGAAAATTGGAGAAATTGTGGGAAGGTTGCTGAAGTAGTATCACTGCCTAAATGATTTTACTGTTAACATTTTGAATTGAGCCTCTAGAGACAGCGTCCTAATTAGCGACAGTGAGCCAGTCATTATGTTTTCAACTGATCGCCAGCCAAAAAACATCCATTTTCTTTACAGGTGACTGAAAAGTAAGTTTTTGCTGCTTTCTCTATCATTTGTCTGTCTACATAAGTAGTTTTTATAGCGAGTAGATGTTTTATTGATCAAGTTTAGATGTTTATTCTTTCGCAATGGAAAAGCTCTTTGCTTCAAATGGCATCTTGATGCGCTGTTCCTGGATTGCTTGTATTCGTTTGAGGTGCGAGGTGTTGGTATCTCAAATTGTATCGATTCTTAAACAATTCTGAATGTGTGGCAATTTTATTAACAGTAGGAATTTCATCAAAAAATTAGGTTACTGCGGTAGTTGGCACAATTGTAACTGCGTGTTCAAGCAAAAATTGCTTTAATTTTCTATTACAAATCCAAAAATGTTTAAACAAATTTACAACACTTGGAAACAGCAAAATATAGTGGGGGCGTTAAGTAAATTATTTAATAAGACGAACGAGGCTGCTGGTGAGTAATGTTGCGATTACCAAACCGATTCTCCAGAGCCATTCTCAAGAGTTAAATTCGCATGTCAATTTTTGGAAAGTCTGACCGAGGAAATGGAATATTCTTCAGACAGATTGTTTGACGGAAGAATATTGTTAAGGATATTCTTGCATGAAATATTCCTCTCTTTTGTAATTATAACAACTGATTTAAAGAAGTTGGCGTATAAATTAGATGAAAAGTTCCGCATAATAATTAATTTGAAAAAAGAATTGTTGATAGGAAAAAAAAAATAGTGCTGTAAGTTTATGAAATTCCACTCCTCGTTTATGCAGTCTTAAGTTAACCACAATGGCAAGAGCTAGAAATTTTGACTAATAACGAATTTATGAATTCTTTGACAAATAGGACGCTGTACTGAATGAACACTCATTTGTTGTTTATCAAATTAAAAGGGGTTTATTTGACCTTTCGCAGAACCATCAAAATTAACTGCCGTAAAAGAAAATATCCGATAAAAAGACAAAAATGTTTGTATCCTACGTCATCTGTTAAATAATCGAAACAATCGAATAAGGACCAGTAGTTTTACCAATTACATTATTTGATTCGATTTAAGCAATAGGCGTTACGATTTGCGATGCAAATATCTATAATTGTATTATTTTCATTAATTTTTTTTCTGTTTTATTAAAATTGTATATTGTATCTATGCATACTACCGTCGCGCCATCTGTACGAAAAAGCGGTTTTTAGTGTAAAACAGGAGAGAGAGTGTCGAGCATCCGAGAAGAGAGATGCGCTCCTTCGGCTCTCGCCAAATTAATGTGTGTGCCGTATTTAAACAGTTGGTGAATCATTTACCCTCTTCAAACACATGCATTTGTTGCATAGGCCTTTAAGTGAGAAAGAGAGCACGTTTATCGTAAACTTCTTTTATCAGAATGCTTTGCAGCATTTTATGCTTGCCGACGAATGAAAAGGAAAGAAGCCGTTTCAATGAACGCTGTTAAAGGCGTGAGGCGCAAGTTTCAAGAAACGGGCTGTTTGAATATTGCATAGGGTATGGCATAGGTATACTCCGTCCCGGCCGAAGCCATTCAGATATAACGATGAGCCGCCGCAAAGCAACCCCCACCGAGCACGGAAGTGCAGGTGAATCAGCTGAATTTTCATAAAACTTAATTCAAAGAACCAGATAGGAAAAAGATACGAATTTAAATTCTCTAAAATTGTCACCTTGTCTCCAAGTATAGTAATGATCAAACATTTCGACAGTTATTAGAGGAACATGAAAATGTTAACAAAGTTAACTAATATAATAAAAAAAAAATGTAAACAACGATGCATAGGGTAACGGAACCAGCCATTGTGGAGGAATTCGCAATTGTGACAGCTGAAGCTTTTGCAAGTTCTTCAAATGCTGCTGTAAGTGACCGCTCCATCGCACGAGGCATTTTGTAGACAATCGTTAATATGATTTTACGCAAAATTCCGAAACTAAGCATTTCGTCAACAACTCTGTACGTCTTGCGTTTTCTGGCATGGATGCGAGTGGATGAGTTCTGGTCATCGTATATCTTATGGATGGACGAAGCTCATTTAGACGGTGCTGTGAACATACAAGACTGCCACTTATGGGGCTTCTCCAATCTTTATATATTACGGCATAAGCATACCGCGCACTTTATGACTTACTGTGTATTCTCGGCGAATCTCACAGTTGGCTCGCTTTTTCTGAGAAATTTTCGAAAACGAGTCACCAATGACTCCTGAACGAATATGTTGTTCATTTTATAGGGAAATAGGCTGTTTGACCTCCACGGTGTTGGTGCAACTGCTCATACGACAGAGCATTTATAGAAAGGGATTCTTTCTGATTGACATAATCTCTTTCATGCTACCTACTTTTCGTTTGTTACAAACCCACCCCTGAAAACTTTATGATCTCAACATTTCTCATTTGTTTAAAATTTACTTTAATGTTACAAAACATGGTATATTCATAGATGTTTAAGTGCATAAAATTGTAAATATTGCAGATATTGGGAGAAGAAAACAGGATTGTATTTTTTACAAGCCATTTGGGGTCTAATTTACTACTTGGATGTATTAACGTTTCAGATTCATTTAATTTTATGGCATGATGTGTAATTAATAATATGTTAATGATAACTATCAATTTTTTTGTAATGGTTTAAACTTTTTTTAAGCAAAAACAGTTTTTTTATTTTTGTTAGAAAAAGTTTTAAATGGAATGAGTGATGAATGGAGTTTTTGAAAAAAACACGAATGGAATGGGCCTTTAAAGTAATGAATGCAGATAAAATTATTGGTTGACGGAGGAAAATTAATTTTCATTCGTTCTTCTTGAAACTGTGGTGTGTATCTAAAATGCAGTATTCAATGCAACAACTAGATGCACTCATTACATAAAAGTAATTGTCTAGCAGTTAAAGCGTTTCTTTTGTTTAAAGGAAAAATACACTAAGGATGTTTGTTGGTTATATTAACTTTTCTTAGAAGATTCATTTAAAAAGACGAAGTAAATGCAGGAAGTTACAAATAGGATTGAAATGTGCTGTGATTTTTCAAAGAGAAATTTCGAACTTCTCGAGATTAGTTCCACGTTAAATTCATAGTAAATTATCATTTATTGAAGATATCAAACTTCAGCAAATTAAAGAAGATTCGGTCTATTTTCACCGAAATATCAGAGCATTATAAAGTTTTAGACTTCATCTGATTTAATTGGAGCAGAAACTTTCTACTTATAACAATTTTTCATCACACGATTTATAGAATGCCCTCTAAAAACTTTATTGCACAATAACAAGCCCCCCCCCCATAAAAAACAACTGGTACACCTGCTAAATATCGTGTAGGCCCCCTGCGAGCACGTATAAGTGCCGCAGCACAACATGGCATGAACTCAACTAAAGTCTGAAGTAGTACTTGAGGTATTGGCACCAGGGATTCTGGGCTGTCTAGAAATCCGTAAGATTACGAGGGCGTGGAGATCTTCTTGGAACAACACGTTACAAGAAATCCCAGATACGCTCTATAATATTCATGCCTGGAGATTTAAGTGACCAGCGAAAGTGTTTAAAGTCAGAAGACTCCACCATGTAGGGAGGGGGCCACTCTGTACCAATTCTGGAAGTGTAGGGTGCCGCATTGTCCTGCTGAAATACCCCAAGTCCGTCTGAATGCACAATGGACATGAATGGTGCAGGTGATCAGACAGGAGGCTTATGTACAAGTCATCTATCAGATTCGTATCTAGACGCATCAGAGGTTTCATATCACTCTAACTGCACGTGCCCCACACCATCACAGAGCCACCACCGGCTTGCAAAGTCTCCTGTTGATATGTCCTGAGGTTGTCTCCATACCCGTACACGACCACTCGTTACAATTTGAAACAAGATTCGTCAGACCAGGCAACATGTTTCCAATCATTATCAGTCCAATGTTGGTGTTGACGGGTCCAGGCGAGGCGTAAAGCTTTGTGTCGTGCAGTCATCAAATCTACACGAGTGGGCCTTCGGCTCCGAAAGCCCATATCGATGATGTTTCGTTGAATGGTCCGCACGCTGGCACGTGTTGATGGTCCAGCATTGAGATCTGCAGCAATTTGCGGAAGAGTTGCACTTTTGTCACGTTTAATGATTCTCCCCAGTCGTCGTTGGCCCCATTCTTTTACCATCTTTATTCGGCTGCAATTTTTTCGGAGATTTGATGTTTTACCGGCTTCCCGATATTCACGGTACACTAATAAAATGGTAATACGGGAAAATCCCCATTTCATTGCTACCTCAGAGTTACTATCATACCGCGTTCAAGCTCACCTAAATCTTTTTAACCTGCCATTGTCAATCGAACATCTGTGTTAGGGACTTCCTGCCTTATTTAGGGGTTGGGGAACGTATTCTGGTTGGTTGCATGACTCTTTATTTGTATACGCATGTCTATAACAGGTTTTTTTGGCTGTTTAGTGCGCTAATGAAGGCGAATGTAAAAATGTTGTTTTAGCATTTATGTCTAAAGAAAGTAATTATTTGAACCACAGCTTAATAACATTGAAGCCGTCTGAAGGAGAGAATTCATGAAACAATAAAACGGATTCGAATTTCATCACAAAAATTTAAAAAAAAACATTGCCAACAATAATGTTTAAAGTTAGCTTCGAAAAATTTTCTGAAGAAAAAATTGAATAGGAATAAGATTGGCATCATTGAAAAGTAAAAATTTGAAAATCAAATGACTCTTAAAATGGTTTTGGGGCAATAGATGCACCAAAGTAATTGTGGAATTAAAAAAAATTCCTTTAATATATAATGAATTGAGTATATAATTAAAATTTTAAACTATCCTCTTTTATCAGTAAATACCCAATATCCAAGCTCTAACTTTGTTAGTTCTGGAACCAATGACATCCCTGAAACATTTTTTTGAACAAATTTGTAAAAAGCATTCCAACCTAAAAACACCATAATGAAATATAAGTTTAAATATTCTTCTCTTCATATAATTCATTTTTCACTCAAGAATCCCAAACTGTTTTCTGTTATTTCAAGCTTTTTAATTTTTTTTTTTAAATGAAAAAGAGTCCAAACTTACCTTCTTAGTAAAAAAGCACCTCGCGGCGTCCTCGCGGCGTGTCGGAAGGCGACTGATCGCTGGTCACTTCCCTTATTGATTCAAATCAGAGGAAAGGGGAGGAGTTCCTTTGGTTTCCGCGGATACGGTGTTTGTTTTTGTTTTATTTCGGGTATGACAAAGCAGCCGGGAAAGCCATTGTCGGAAGTTAAAAAGAGATTTTCGCGGCTCATTTGCTTTAAATTGGAGTTTTAGGAGTAATCATTGATTTATTTTTCGCATGTGAAGTATAGAGAAAAATAGTATCGCGATCATAAAAAATTCCCCCTGGAAATTTTAATGGATTTTACTTGAATAAGGAGAAAAAATAGTTTTAGAGATTGGTCCCTCGGTATGTTTCTAAATATTATAATTTAAAATGCAATATGGTTTTCAGCATGTAATTTTAACACTAGAAATGAGGATTTCTATGAAGTTCAAATTGAAGCTTATCGGTGAATCATTCATTTCCGTCTGAATTCCATAAGATGTTCGATGAAATCGATATTGATATTTGGAATATATTTTTACTGTCAAGACTTTAACTAAGTGTTCAATTTTATTTGAGCTCCTTCATAGGAACGACTAACTATCGATTTCTGTTTTCTTGCGTATGTGAACACGATAATAAAGAAGGGGGGACATTAAAGTTGTGAATTTAGTATCTGATTATTTGACAAATACTGCATGGACTGCGAATCAGTCAGAGAATAGAGGGTCCGGTTTTTTAAATTTAATGAGAAATGTCTCGTTTTTTTCCCCCCGCTTAGCGATGAACTTGCGGGCTACTTCGTTTAAATACTCGACAAGATCAAGGGGGAAACATCTCGGCAGGTTTAGAATTGCATTAAGACAGTTTTCTCCCTAACACCAAATTAAGATGAATTAACGCCCACTTATGAATCTTGAATGAATTTAAATTTTATTTCCTTTTGTTTGTCAGCAGAGTGCAATTCTTATGCTAACGTGATAACGTACAGTGTCCGTAATCAAGAAACGGGATGACAGTTCATTTCAATTTTGAGTCGAAACCGAAATGGAGTATGGCCCATTATAATGCAAACACATTAACGCAACAACAGTATAACCGGAAGGATGACTGAGCTGGCAAGGATCCGGGTGTTACAGCTCAATACGCACCCGCAGCTCTACAGTCTCGACCCGACCCTCATCGGGAGAAGACGAGACGGAAGAGCCGAGATCGCTCGGATCCGTGATGCGGATGAGCTGCGATCAAGTCAGCCATCGGCCGCCGCTCATCCGGACGGCGCCGCTTCGTTCAGCCGCGCACAGGAAGAAGCAACCTTGTCATTTACAACTGAAAAGTGGACCTTGTTTCAGATATTTGCTGGAAGTTTCTGTTGTCTACTTATGCCATTGTGTTGTGTAAATTCAATTTTTTTTATATATTTTTAATGACAGGCTTCAATTAGATTTTAGATAAGGAACTAAAAAAAAGACAAATTCAGATCATTACAATTAAAACTTTATTATGATTCGCCAGAATTTGATACATTTTTTTTCATAAAAGAATAATTGTAGCTTAAACAATTAAATAATTTACATCGAGTGGAAATTCCAATTAATTCAAATTCTTCTCTAATATGTCTAAAACCGCCAAATGATGATGACTGAAATATAAGATAATTTCCCAAATTCTAAGAAAAAGTTTGTTTGAATATAAAAACGCCCGAAGACAATACAGCTTATAATTACAAAGCAATTCTATGAATATAGGATAAATAAGAATTAATGATCTTATATTGAAGCTTCACAGTACAGCAAGTAGCTGCATTAATAGGAAATGTCAATACTGCATAAGTAAATGCATGAAATTCCGGATTCAAGCATTACAAATGTTTATTATATGATTCTTTTAATATGCGATAGACGTCAAACTTTCCGATGCATTTCTCTTTTAATACTAGCAATAGTAGCAGTGATAAGAACCGTCGAATCGGTATCGTTATTCAAAATAGACGCATCCGCACAAAATGAAACACAGGACTGAGGTATCGAAATTAAAAGTCCTCTCTCAGCAGAGAAAACAATCTAAGACGCTATTACATCCTATCGAGAGAGTGGTTCCATGGTCAACGTTTATCACTGCTTTGTTTAGAGCTCGTATCTTGTTTATTTCTAGTAACCACAGAGATATATAACAGAAGATTTGGGGGTGAATCGCATTTGGTATGCGCGCATAAAAAAGGGTATATTGATAATCTGGTATTCTTGCATAAAAAAATAGAATATGTTACTCGTATCTCTTAAAGTATGCAATTTTCAAATGAACACTACAGGTGCCTGTCTCCGAGATCACCGTGCGACTTAATGACACTTATCACACTTGAGGTGGAGTCGAATAGGATCCTTTCAGAGGACAGTTACTAAACATCGTCGAGGCACTTGACTCTGAAATGGAGGCTTCAAAAGCGCAGTCTCGAATGTTGATAGCTTCAATGATGATGCGCAAACTAGTGATAATTAATTCTTGAAGAATTTGGGGTTTGATGGGAGGGAGTTTACGAGTAGAAGGTAAGCACTGAAGTCTGATTTCCCCTCACCAAAAGAAATGGTGGCAGATCTTTGGTCAGTATGTCCAACCAAGCCATGTACAAAGGGGCGGTAGCCCCGTCTTTCCTGGGGAGAGGTAATGTCCTGCAAAGAAACAAAATATTGTTTTGTTAACTAAAATGTCATATCAAGTAGAGAAACTTAAGATGAAAATTCTACTAGCTATTTCTTCCACTACTCTTCAATCCTTTTGAGAAACTTTTGGGGGTTGCTTTTGGTGTCATAATATTGAAGCGAAAATTGTTCCTAACCAAGCGCCCCGATAGCTCAGTCGGGAGAGTACGGGATTCGTAATCCGAAGATCGCGGGTTCGAATACAAGAGGAGCAGGTTGCTATGGGAACTTTCAATTCATTTCTGTTTCAATTTTAATTTGTCATTTGTTGTGTTATGTAAATTTGTATTATGTAAATTTATTCCTAATTTTTTGCGGGCCTTCAAATTCTAGAAGGTTTTTTGTGTATATAAGTAGTTTCGAAATTAGTCAAATGATAAAAGAATCGTGAGTTGAGCTTGAGTGTGTTTATTCTCGTTAGCTTTACTACATTCATCTCATCTTCGCGACAGATTGGTGGAGGCGCCGGGTAATACGATTACAACGGAAGAGCTACGCCGTAGCCGACGTATTCAAGGACTCGATCCTGAATTTGGCCTCCTACCGGATTCGACTAGACAATTAAGGAAGATGGCTGAAAGAGAGGATGCCGATCAGAAGTTCTCGGCTGGTGCCAGTTTTGTACCGAGTAACATTGCGCCCGTTCCGATTTTGACTTACTTTCTCTGGAGACAACCAGGAATATGCTAACCGGTGGCTCAAGGACTTTGATAGAATAGCGAACTATAATCGCTGGGATGACCAAATGTGCAATGGTTCGATAACAATGAAGACACTTTCACTGACTGGACTGTTCTTCGGAATTCGCTGAAAAATACATTTTGTCGTGCAGCTGACATAAAGCGCCAGGCTGAAACCCTGCTACTCAACCGTGCACAGCGAATTGATGAAACGTCTGAATCTTATATTCAAGATGTACTTTCCCTTTGCCGAAAATTTAACCCATTTATGGCCGAAGACGAGAAAGTGGCCCATCTCATGAAGGGCATAGCAGAGGACTTGTACCCGATTTTGTTGTCTCAGGAATATGAAACTGCCGATGCTTTAGTTAAACGATGCCGTCACATAGAAAGCCTTCGACGAAGACGTATTGTACGAACCCGATTTCAAAGGCTACCTAATGTCTCCGCCGTGTCGGTCGAATTGGATGCAGAGGATCTTAGATCATTGGTACGCACCATCGTCAGGGAGGAGCTTCAAAATATTCTGTCGGAACCACAGGGCTATACAGATACCGAAGCTGAGCCCCCCACGTGATATTGCATCTGTGGTCCAAGAAGAAGTTCTGGAGGCCCTAGCACCACTTACAGAGGCAAGAAGAGGTACAACAAATCCCCGGCGTCCGGTTCCAACCAGGCCACAGCCAAGGCGTGAAACCACCAACAGACCCACTCCACAACGTAGAACAGACTCATGGAGGACTGATAATAATGTGCCTCTCTGCTATCATTGCGGACGCCCAGGACATGTGCTAAGGTACTGCCGGGAGAGACGTCAAATATTTCAAAACGCCCGATTCACTAACCACCAACCCTCGACGAAACGCGTATGCTGACTCCCTTGGTAGCTTCGACGCCGACCATGCACAGCCTACTTCTTCCAGAATAAGAAGTAGCTCGCCTTCCCCACGACGTCCCCTCAACCGCCGAGAGTCGCAATCACCCGTACGCCGTTCCACGCCGATCAATGAGGAACACTAACTCAGGCGACCTGTGCAGGAGGTAAGGCCGCAGTGGAAGAAAATCCTCCGACGTACACCACAGCCAAGTTAAAAGACACCACGACCTATATTATCGCAAACGGACGGTGCGTAAAAGCCCTCGTTGATTCTGGTGCTGATTATTCAGTCATATCCGAAGAATTACGCCGACGATTGAATGCCACTATGTTTGTTGAGAATGTTCCTATACTGAAAACTGCTTGTGGTAAAACTGTAGCCGCCTCTGGACGTTGTGTATTAAGGATGGACTTGAACGGGACTGTGAAACCCTTTGAGTTTCTCGTGTTCCCTCATTGTAGCCATCAAATGATACTTGGCTGGGACTTTTTCCGTTCCACCGATGCCGTTATCGATTGTGGGAATCAAGAGCTTCAACTTCCGAAATCCTTCCATGCGACTCTGATTCAAAGGAATCGGATTGCTCTTTGATAGCCGCATCGGATTATTTAATTGAACCTAACTCTACAAGACAAATATGTGTTTTGAATCCACATGCAGGAAGCAGATGGAGCTATGATTGTTGGAAGTACAGTTCTGAAGTACGAAAAGGAGTTATCTATACCTGCTTCAATTGTCGACATTGAGAATGGCTGTTGTAAGGTGTGGATAACAAACTGTTCACTACGTACTCAATTGATTCCAAAAGGAATGAATATAGGGTGCGTGACGACAATAGCTAATGACGCAATCTGCTCCTTGAGTGATCAAGGGCAAGAAAATTCACAAGGACACAAATCAAGAAGAATAGTAACACGAGAAAAGTTAAAAGAAACTCTCGATACTTGTCTAACACTTACTGAAGAAGACGAGCTATTAAATCTACTGGAAGAATTTAGTGACATTTTTGATTTTAAAGGGACTGTGAGAAAATCTCGATGTAGTTCCGTGAGAGACAAGATCGATACAGGTGACAACGCCCCAATCAAGCAAAGGCCCTATCGTGTATCAGCCATTGAAAGACGCGCGATATCCGAGGAGGTGCAACGAATGATAAAAGAAGACGTGGTACAGCCGTCAGACAGCCCATGGTCGTCTCCTGTCGTACTTGTGTAGAAGAAAAATGGTGAATGGCGATTCTGTGTCGATTATAAAAGATTGAACAAGATAACCAAAAAGGATGTATATCCATTACCTCGCATCGATGACGCCTTGGACTGTCTAGCTGGTGCGAAAATTTTCTCGATGATGGATCTAAAAACAGGCTACTGGTAAATTGAGGTCGACAATAAAGACAGAGAAAAGACGGCCTTTGTGACATCAGATGGTCTTTATGAATTTAAGGTCATGCCATTTGGGTTATGCAACGACCCTGCTACTTTCGAAGGGATGATGGACACGTACTAAGGGGCCTAAAATGGAATATCTGTCTTTGCTATCTTGACGATATCATCGCGTACGCACCGAATTTCTAAGAACATCAAATACGCTTGAGGAAAGTTTTGAAGTGTATCTAGGAAGCGAAACTGACATTAAATTCGAAGAAATGTTATTTTGGCAAAAAGAAGCTAACGATATTGGGGCACCTAGTTGATCAATATGGTATCTATCCCGATCCAGAGAAAATAGCAGCCGTAGCAAAGTTCCCTACCCCAAAAAATATCGCCGATGTCAGAAGTTTTCTGTGCCTATGCTCGTACTATCAAAGATTCATCAAAAAAAAAATTCCGATATCGCGAAATCCCTGCACGATTTATTAAAGAAAGGTGCAATGTTTTCTTGGAACCCGTCACAGAAGGAATCTTTTTCAACACTGAAAAAATTACTGATCAGTGGCCCTGTTCTAAGACATTTTTTGCCGGATGTGGAAACAAGAATACACTCAGATGCTAGTGGGTTTGGAATTGGTGTAGTGCTGGTGCAGATTCAAGATGACGTAGAAATACCCATAGCTTATGCATCCAGATCCCTTACTGCAGCCGAGAAAAATTATTCTACAACTGAAAAGGAATGCCTTGCCGTGATCTGGGCGATCAGTAAATTCAGGCCGTATCTCTATGGAAAACCGTTCACTGTAGTTACGGATCACCACTCTCTGTGTTGGTTGGCCAAAGTTAAGGATCCATCGGGATGACTGGCTAGGTGGGCTCTCAGGTTACAAGAATACGACATTAATGTCACTTACAAAAGCGGTCGCAAACACTCTGATGCGGATTCTCTGTCAAGAAAGCCTCTCGTTGAATTAACAACTGAGAGCAATGATGAAATCCCTTTCCTTGAAGCTATCGTAAATTAAGCAAAAGAACAATGGAAGGATAAACAATTGAAGGCCATCATAAAAATCCTCAAGAGGGGTGAAGCGTACCAAAGTTATGAAATGAAAAGTGGTATACTGTATAAAATAAACTATGACTCGATGGGACAGCCATGGCTTTTGGTGGTGCCAAAGCAGCTTCGCAGTGATGTCCTAAGAAGTCTTCACGACGCTCCTACAGCCGGTCATCTCGGTTTTGCCAAAACATATGACAGAATAAAAAGGAAATACTTTTGGCCAGGATTATATGGGAGCGTACGTCGATACGTATCGCACTGTCGAGAATGCCAAAGACGGAAATCGCCACCACAGCTCCCGCCGGGGCAGCTACATCCGATAAAACCTCCTGACGTACCGTTTGCCAAAATTGGAATAGATCTACTTGGACGCTTTCCCATTACCCGAAATGGGAATCGGTGGATTATTGTTTGTACGGATTACTTGACCAGATTCGCAGTTACAAAGGCAG
The DNA here is from genome assembly GCA_026289955.1 of Argiope argentata. Taxonomy (NCBI): domain Eukaryota; kingdom Metazoa; phylum Arthropoda; class Arachnida; order Araneae; family Araneidae; genus Argiope; species Argiope argentata. The sequence goes on along the minus strand of JAOUZG010014841.1, from coordinate 1,524,921 downwards.
TACCAACGGCTGAAGCGTTTAAAATTTCTAAATTCCTGGTTGAAGAAATTGTACTGAAGCACGGGGCTCTCAAGGAAA